>CAIGRO010311481.1:0-35981 GCA_903798355.1 Fraxinus baroniana | reverse complement strand
GCAACAACAGTATTTAATTTGGTTACAAGAAAATACTGAATTAAGATTTCCAGGTCTAGTTCTAAGACCCTACGACCCAAATAGAAGAATAGAAAGAAATAACCCTGAAAGATCTAATAGCTAAAAGATATAGGATATATCTTGCAATTTATTTCATTAAGGGCAAAATAGACATTTTAAGTCCTTCTGGTGACTTTCTGGCAAGATTCTTCTGTACGTCTAGCATTACCCTTATATATTTCATTTTTAAGCATGCTTCAAAAACTTTCCTTTCTTACTTTTTGGTTTCTAAACTTTGAGGTGGTCGAATTTTGATCGCTAAATTTTAAAAAAGCTTTCGGTTGCTCACCGAACTTTTAAAAACGTCTTCTATTGTTGGCTAACTTTGAGATGATCGAATTTTGACCACCTAACTTTGAAAAACATCTTTTGTTACTTACAATGAATTTCGACCACTAGCTTAGTGAACAGTAGAAGATGTTTCCTAAAATTTAGTGAGCAATCAGATATATTTTTTAAAGTTTAGTGATCAAAATTTGATCATCTTAAAGTTTAATGACGCGACTGACGTCATATGTACATTTTGTCGGTCACGTCATCAATTATGTTAGATGTTTTAAACAGAAGTTATATCAATAAGTAACGTCCCACGTTTTTTAAAGTTTAATGGCCAAAATTCAACATTTCAGACTCCAGTGAACAATTGAAGACGTGGATATAAGTTTAGTGACCATTGCAACAATTAACTCCAAATATACCGTTAAGAGTAAACAATAGAAAATTTCTAACGCACGCACTTAAATCAGGCGAAATCGATTTCTTGATCCGTAACGAAACCCTCACTCTCTCCTCATCTCTATACAAATAATCTTTTTTATACTCAACACGAACTTGGTAATCAAATGCAGACTACCGGCGAAGGAGTGGCCGCCGCCAATTTTTCGTACAAAGGCGAAGACGGAGGAGCGGGAGGGAAATTCCGAAAAATACCATTTCGAAGAACCCAACAAACGACGCCGTATGATCGCCCCGTCAATATCCTCCGAGGAATCGCAACCACCAACGACAATAACGGTAGTTGGTTAGCGAAGCTTGTCGTGGAACCCGCTTCAAAGCTCATTTCCTATAGGGCCAAGCGATTCTTTTCCTCTGTTTTCCTTAAACGCCTCCCAGCTCCTCCTCGGCAAGCACCAGGTTACGCTCCCCATCTATGTATATACTTATTGGTAAAAAAAATTATTTCTGAGCGGAAATTTGTTGGTTTTATTAGTTAGGGTTCATCTGGTGGGAATATTTTACCTTGAGTTTTGTATTAAACATTTATATTATTTATGAATGTATGTGCATGGAGTTATTTGATTTGTGAATTACATTTTATTTATTCTAGTAGGCGGTGAATTGCCTAGGATCATTCTTGTATTGGGCAAATGATAGGATATTCAACTTATTTCCTGGGATACTTTCCTTTTGATTCTTGAGGTTTCCTTGTGATGTTTGAATAAGGCCTAATATATTCTGTAATGTGAACAGAAGCGAGTCGTGAAATGAGTGGTGGGTTTCAAGTGGCAGTTCCTGAGGTAAGCGTATCTCCTATCTTGTTATTTTATTTAATTCTATGAACATGGTTTTGGTATATTTTTAGTGTTGTATGAGGAGAGTTAGGGTTAGATAGCCCATTTCATAAAATTGTCAAGAAAGTTGGATGGTAGAAACCCATTTGATAAGGGTCAGATGGTAGGCAAGACAAATAGAGATAGAAGAGCTTACTAAAATGTGAAAATGTAAAGGCTATGAGAAGTATAAATTTGCTAAACTGGAAGCTGGAACGGTTTTTCAGAAGTCCTTTTTGAAAACGCATGAGAAGTTGTTATCTTATAGCTTTTTATAAGATATATATCAACAAATGGAAAAAAAGTATGGACTTAAACTACCATAAGTGTATTAAGGGTGTGAACAGAAGAGTTTGTTTCATAGTAATGAGAACAAGTAAAGATGGAGGGATTATTTTGAAAATAGCAGAACATGGATTGTAGGGATCTATTGAACTTTATCAAAGACACGTAAGGAAACTATGCTAGCAGGATCTGGGTTTTGAAATAAGGAGGTTATGGACGTGAAGTGAGGTAAGAATTGATCCAGTTGGATCCTATTGAGATGGACGTCTTTAGGTTTTTAGCTAATGAAATTAACTAATACAATTTTAAAGAGCAAGAAGATGCTTGACGAGGGGAGATATTCAAACTTTTATTAATTGCGGAGGCATAAAATTACGGGTTATACTTTGAACTCGTGAGCCAGAAAGCATTCACCTCCTTCTTAAGAAAACAAATTAACAAAATTAAAAGTCTAACTTGCAAACAAACGTGAAGATATTATTATAGTAGCAGAAAGTAATGTCTCAAATTAGTAATCACATAATAGAATTACAATCTACTATTAAAAATAGAAACAACCTGGGACCTCCCGTATCAGCAACATTACTAATAGTGCCTTCTCCTTAAAGATAGAGAAAAGAAAACAAAAAATCAGAAAGTAGTAGAAAGTAATGTCTCAAATTAGTAATTACATAATAAAATTGCAATCTACTAATAGAAATAGAAACAACCTGGGAATCTCTTGTATCAACAACATTACTAATAGTTCTTTCTCCTTAAAGATTGAGAAACGAAAAGAAAACAAAAAAACAAGGGAAAGTCTACAAAATATGCATAAAACACTGAGGCCAATAATAATAACTCCGGATTAGTCAAGGTAAACAATCGCACAACTAACTCGTTTTTGGGCACCTTGAGGTGTAATCTCAGTGAATGGAGTTGTAAACTTTAAAATGGCATTCAAGATGTGATCTGTAAGATTCGTGGTGTTTCATGAAAGCCTTAAATGAGGCATACACCTCAAACAACCTTTTTGACAATGGAGGAAGACATGGGTGTTCAATGTGTTATGGATGCTCCTCAATGAGAAGTCCAGTTCTAAGCAGTCCATTTTAAGAAAGCAACCTTTATGACTCTCCAATCTAACTTCTTTGAAGGACAGTTACATAGAACTTATTAAATTATTGATTTGTCTAGCATTTAATATCCTGTGAAAGCACTTCTTGCAGAGTCCATTAATGTGAAATTTTTATGCAAGAAAGTGGACCAAGCACGTACTAAATTACTAGCTAAATTTCTAATTCTTCCATTGCCAAGTTTATATTTTGAGGCCTACATTTTTCTTAATTTAGATTATTATTTTTATTTCTCCCTTTAATCTTGAGGATGCATGTGAAAGTGATTTACATTTTCTTTTTATGGGTGAAGAATCAATCACAAGAACCTGCAAGAGGTAATGGCAGCCATCTAATAAATAATTCGGTCGGTGGCGGGATCTCTGAGCTTGAACAATTGTTAAAGCGGAAGACATTCACTAGGTAAGCTTCTGCAATCATTTTTCAGTATTAAACATGCTTCTTGTGTAGTTTTTCCTTTTGCTGGTTTGCACAAGTATAAAGTTTATATTCAGAGCTAAATGCTCTGAACTATTTACACTCTCGCCAGTCGTCTGCCATATAGGAGCCCCATCCATTAATCTTCTGCGGTGGAAATTGATGAATTGCTGGATATCTCGTTACTACACTGGCAGCCAACTAACTTAGTTTTTGGCTGTATTTGTCGACTTATTGGGTTTCCTTATCCTTGCACCCCCTGCAGGCTTTTCAAAACCAGCTTGCTTGCCTAAATGTTAGTGGGCATCACTTTGGGCTTGCATGTGCATGGAATTCTCTTGTATATGAGACGAAGCAGAATTTTTTGATTTCTCCCTTTTTAGTGCCATTAATAATTCATATACCATGGACACCTCTATGTGTCAAATTAATTTGGAAAAAAGATGTTACCCGCTCTCCTTGGGTATTCAAATGTTACTGGTGAAGACTTATTTTCTTTGTACAGTCATAAACTAATTGTGCATTTGTTATTTGTTGAATTTCATTTATGTTATGCAACTTTGTCCAAAGACCTGATAACTTTTGCAAGTTCACAATTGATGTTTTGAATTTGCATTTCTTTTGGGAATCGACTTGGTTTCCCAACTACTTCGCAACGTGACCTATCATGCATTGACAACCTCTCTATTTACATATATTTCAATTATTATATAGCTGTGTCTAGGCGCTTGGTGATTTCATAATGTCCTAAAAATGCGCGCATCATTGGGCTCGAGGTACTAAAGTGAAGCTTGTTGGTGTAGACCTGAGATTGAACATTTGATGGAGCTATTGCATTCAAAAGCTGTAGAAGTTCCTGTTAGTGATGATGGAAAAATGACAGATGTGTTAGCAAAGCCGCTGACGGATGTTGAAAGGCATCTACAATATTCAAGCGCTCCATTGGAAAAAAATAAAATCGAGGAGGATAGATCTCATGGAGTCATTTCAACACCTATTATGAGTTCAAAAGTATGCTGAAATGCTCTATTATTGATAAGTAAAGCATTTAGATATCCAAATATAATTTTGTCATTGGTCGATATATCTGATGATTTCTTGTAGTATCATTGTCTCTTTAAGTTAACAGAATGAGTTTTGTTTGATAATTATTCAATAGAAATATGTCTAGGTCCTTGAGGATGAGATTGCCTCTCCTGCTGAACTTGCAAAAGCTTACATGGGCAGTAGGCCTTCAAAATTATCACCGTCAATGTTGGGGATGCGGAATCAAGCTGTTATGGAAGGCTCAGGGTTTCTAAATAATGTACTATTTGCACCGAAACCACCTATTACTTCATTCACAATGAAGAATGCTGATAATCCTCAGGTTCTCGAATATGGATCTATAACCCCAAGATCTAGAGGCAGATCAGCAATATACAATATGGCTCGTACACCATATTCCAGGGTTTATCCAACTGACATACAGAAGGTTCATTTACGGTGTTTTCATCTATGTACGGTATATACACCTGTATTTTCTGTCTAGTTTTCTCTGATGCTTGGTTATTTTCCAGAGAACTGGATCCGTTAATAATGGTTATGGTGGGCCGTCGTCATCATCATCTCCTTTTGCATTGGAGCATTATAGACGATTTGGGCCTAACAAATTGGTATAAATGATTTAGTAGTTTTAGATCATGCATTTTTATCTCACACGTTATCTTCCATTTTTCTTTTCTTTTAAATTCTACATATTTTTCCATCTTTTATTTTTTATTTCAGACTCTAAAACGCAGGACTTCAATATTAGATGATGATCTTGGTTCTGTTGGTCCCATTTGGAGAATCAGGCAGAAACCCAGTCTTTTATCTCGTAGAAGTCCTCTTTCTGCTCATGGAGTGGAGATTGGTTCTGATGCTGCACAAATATCTTTGAAGCAGAAACTTCCATTAGAAGATGAAACAAGGCATAAGGTCTCAAAAACTATTGGAGAAAATGAGGATAACTTCACTCCAAGTACCAGTTATACTCCTGTCCCATCTAAGTCTAGTGAGGTTGCTGCTAGAATATTGCAGTATCTTGAAAAGTTGACCCCAAAGGAAAAATCATCAGAATCCAATCTACCTGTTGCGAGGGAGAAATTGCCTTCAAAAATGAAACCAATCAAGCTCCAGGATGGCCATAAGTTGGAGGGTTGGCCCATAGCTACTTTGCCTTATGCTCATGATTCTACTTCACAAAAGCAAGGGGAAGTAGAAGAAAATGGCCCAAAAGAGTCTGCTGGTCCATGCGAGATGTTGACGCCCGCAGTGAATATTGATACCTCAGTATTAGTAAACACTTTTAGACCTATGGTTGAAACTACTGATTCTGCCCTTAAGACTTTTGAATCTCAACCTCCACAAAAGTGGCGGTCCACTGAAATGAGTGCACACAAGGTATGTATTGTTTCCTTCCCATGTAGTGTATATGTTTAAGAATGAATTGCTTACAGGCTAGACTTACCTGATTTTGATCTGTTACGAGTTTAGTTTATTTGGTAATTTACATCTGTATATTTGGGCTTCAAGTGTAGTTGGTGATTGTTGAGTACTCTTATCTCTGTTACTGGCCCTCTGAGAGTAGATTAATTTGCTGTAATGAAAATCTAGCTTATTCTGTACTTAAAATTTCAATTTTTCCTCCTTATAGAGCTTGTGTCTATATTAAATTTTTTGTCTTGTGTAGGAGTTTTTGGAGCAGGACAGCAATAGACATTCTAACGAGCATGCACCGAAACCGTTGGGTAATAGGAGAGGAACAGTGGAGATAGCTCTCACTGGCGGAAAGACTTCACCTGCTGAACTAAAATTGGACAAAACCACTATTCAGTTGGAACTGAAGTCACCTTCAGGTCCTTTATCTAGCAAAAGCAGTGATATGGAAAGTTCTGGGATATTCATTGTTGGAAGAGAAAGCGCCCTCTTTGCCTCCACGGCTTTCCAGGCACCAAGCACATCCTTCCAATCAACCTTACCTCCTCAATCAGTCTTCAATTTTGACAAACCAAAAGAAGTGAACAATTCTACCCCCTCCCTTAGTTTTAGCTCTAAAGTTGATGATACATCCCCCTCATTTTTGATTTCATCCTCGCCTTCTGAGTTATCAACCAGAAAACTGTTTACTTGGTCGGAATCTAAACCAGAAAGCTCAAGCAGGTTAGTCACCATAGTGAGTAATGTAGCTAATTGCTGTTGAGTTCAACAAAGTAGTTTTCCTCTTTCTGGTTCCCCATGACTTTGTGCTGCCATTTTTGATAAGTCGTTTGAAAATTTTAATTATATTTCTTGGTGTTTTTCTTTTTTTCTTTTTCCTTCAATTTGTCAATGTCGAACCTGTGAGACAAGTTTCAGTTCTCCTAAGCCTACATGCTCTAAGTATTTTGTGTTGACATGTTCTGATTTTGTGCCCTGTTAAGAATTTAAATTACATTTTCCGAGTGTACCCAAACAACTCTTGAAAATCACATCCTCGAAAGTGCAAAAATCTATTCAGATAACCAAACACTTAGGTTTGCGTTATATTCATATTTTAAAGAAATTACATAAGGTAATTCTGAATTACAGCTGATTGATAGGATCGAATTTTTCAAGAGAATTGAGCCGATTAGGAAATTAGTCTGGTCAGTGAACCATCGAAGTCCCATACCTAGGAGGAGAATGTGCGTTTTTGACAAAAGGTACCAAACGAGGGATTAGTGCACGGAGAAGTGCAATTTGACGGTACATGATCGTGGTAGTGACCTAAGGATGTGTTGTGGGCATAAGTGTTGTTACATGAAGTGTATGTGATGTACGATGACATTTTATTATTTTGATTTTTGTGTTGATAATGGGTTGGGTTGATTTTGATGGCGTGGGTTGAGGTTGGTTCGTCAATCGGTGAAGCAATGAAGAAGCTTATGGTGGTTGGGCGAGTTGAAGGGTGGTGGGATTATGTGGGATGCTGGCGAGTTGTGGTTACCGGCGATGGAGTACAGTGTTGCGAGATTAGAGTTTGGGAAGGGATGACTGTTGTGATTTAGGCCGGGTTACGGGTTGGCGTAAGTGGGTAGACGGTCTTAGACCTTATTTTAGCTGTTTAAATAAAGCAGCGGCTTAATGTGCTAATGCTTGTTAGGGTACTGTAATTGGAGAGGGGGCTGGGTTTGTAGTTTAGGGCTTGATATTTAGGTTATAGTTTTCTGTGTGTTTTGGGCTTATAGGTGTTGTTTCTGGGTCCTGGTAATGGGTTTGTTGAGGGCTGTTTAAGGTATTTGACTATTGATTTTTATTATTATATATTTATTTATTTATTATTATTAATTTTTTGTGATATGTATTGAATCAACAGCAGAAGGGTTGAAGACTAACAGTAATATGGACAGCAGCCGTATGAACAATTTAACTGAATTGACTCTTTTTTTTTTACTTTCTTTCGTTTTTTTTTTCAAAACTTAAAGAATAATGACATAACAGATGAACTAACTGCTGACTGGTGAACAGTTCCCTTTTTTTTGGGCTATCTCAGAACAAAGAACTAAGAAGAAAACTGAAAACTGCTGCTGTTGCTGTGATGAATTGTTTTCTTCTTTGTGCTGCTGTTAGGGTTTTTTTTTTTTTTTTTTTTTCTAAAGGTAGTTGTATGTCTTGGATGGGTGGTGGAAGGTTGTGTGTATGGATTGGATGAAAATGGTGATTGTTTAAGGGTTGTGAATTTGATTTGTTGGTCAAAGGAAACGATGTGAGTTCTGATGCCAAATTGACGCTGTATGTATGGGTCCTATGGGAGAATTATAAGAGAAGGGGAAAGGGGAGAGAAGAAGAGGAAGGAGGGGAAAAGGAAGAGAAGAAGAGGGAGAAAGGAGGGGAAATTAGGGAAGAAATTCAATTTATTTCATAATCAAAGGTTGTCTTTATTTATTTCCTATGATACTGCATCAGGCTTCCACCTTTTCCCTCTCCGACAATTGACTCCTTTTGAGATTTCCTCTGCTTTCCCTATCCACCAATCTGGACTGCCATCGTAGAATATCGATATCTTGAGATGGCCTAGCGGATCCAATCCAGAATCAAGTGCTTGGTCTCCTATCCGTCGCATCATTAGTTGTTCGAATCAATTGAATATGGAGCTCCATTTCTCCTCTAATTCCTTGATGAAATTTGTTTCCATCCTCCCTAGAATTCAGTGCTCTGATACCAATTTGATAGGATCCCCTAGAAATTGACAGAACAATTCCAAGCATTCGAGACGCTGGATCTCTCCTAATAAACTCAACCAACTACTGAATATTTGCATGCCTCCAAATGAAACATTGTCCCCCCATTTATAAGTAACTGCCTATACAACTTATTGTATTAATCCCCACAATACTCCTGCACAACTGACAGGGAGCTAATTATTAATTTGGGGTTCTATCACTGATCTGGTTAATGACAATCCTAACCTGTAAGGGTCGTGCAAACTACTTTACTCTGATACAGTTTTCTGGATTACACTGTTTTTCAGGTTAACTTTGGGGGTTATAAGCAATTGTTTTTTCTAGTGCGTTTTAGTGCATATGGGTTATGCCTCATTTAGCACCAAAACCCTACACTTAGCCCCTGTTTGGTACTCATTAAAATTTTCATTCTCATTTTTCTACTCATTTTTAATCACATATTCTTCAATAAAATAATAGTTTACATTACATCAATAACTTTTCATTCTTTTTCAACCACACATTCTCCATCAATCTACTATTCCAGAATTCATTTTTCCAAAATAATATGATTCAAACACACCCTTAATTTCATATTGTTCCCGAGNCTATTCCAGAATACATTCTTCCAAAATAATATGGCTCAAACACACCCTTAATTTAGGGATTTGGGTATATACAAGTTGTGCATACAGAGAATCTGTCTCTGTTCAAGAAGAAAGTTTTAATTTGTTAATATCCATGGTGGTGTATATCTAAGTTCATCACTCTTCTGATACACTCGACAAAATAAAACTTTCTTCTATTCCAGAATACATTCTTCCAAAATAATATGGCTCAAACACACCCTTAATTTAGGGATTTGGGTATATACAAGTTGTGCATACAGAGAATCTGTCTCTGTTCAAGAAGAAAGTTTTAATTTGTTAATATCCATGGTGGTGTATATCTAAGTTCATCACTCTTCTGATACACTCGACAAGATTAATGAAAAAAGAAGTGAATCCACATAACATTTTGCATATGGAACCCCTGGTCTTGTAATTCATCAAACAGTAAGAACCAGTACAAATGAAATTATCTTTATTTCTTGGACCTAAATGTTTTAATCTATTTTTTTATATTAAACTATCATGACATTCTTGAAATGTAAACTGCATGTGCAGCTTGGTAAATGTTCTATCTCCTGCAACCGGCTGTCAGCAAATAATTGCCAAGTCGAACAAAGGTGGTGACCAGAATACACAGAAGGATGGCAGCACATTTGGACAATATGAAACTGTTCCTTCTGTTGCATCAAATGGATCATTTGTTTCTAGTCCTCCTGCATTTTCGTATACTCCGTCTACCAGCATTGCAAACTTCATGCCCAGTTTCACTGCTGCCTCCAGTAGCTGTCATTTTGGGTCAAATGAATCACCTTCAGCCGTTATTAAGTTCAGTAATTCTGCGGATCCATCCACTGCTGTTTCAGCACCATCAACTTCCAATGTATCAGAACCTACAGTTTTCCAATCCAAAGCAGAGAACAATTCTGTTTTTGGCGGCTTAAGTAATATAAGCTCTAGCATTTCATCATTTGCAACAAGCTCTGGAAGTAACACTTTTGGACTTGGTTCTTCACTTGTGTCTTCAATGGCAAATGGTCAGTCTCAAGGTCTTGGTGCAGCCAGTGGATTTTTAACGTCCTCCGTTGGAATAGTCTCACAGAGCACACCCATTCAGTCTGGTACATATGCATCATTATCGTCCTTTAATATCTATAGTAGTACTTCATTTGGTTCATCCTCTTTCAGTTCCCAAGTATTAAGTCCAAATAGTACCTCGGGTTTTAGTTCAAGTTCGGTTCCCTCGTCAGCGACCAATGGAATTGGATCTGGAAATGGGCCAACATCTAGTGTGTTCAAATTTGTTGGAAGTTCTTCAGGTGTCAATGTCGTTAGCTCTAGCAGTGGTGCAACTGGCTTATCCAGTTTTGGCCCCAGTTCCTCCCCTTCTGGGACCAATACCGTTGGTTCTAGCAGTGGTGCCTCTTCTGGTGTATTCAGTTTTAGTTCTAATTCTTCAGCTTATACTCCAGGCACCAATGCTGCTTCCAACAGCGCCAGTACTTCTGGTATATTTAAATTTGGTGGAAATTCTTCATCTTCCTCTATGTTTACTACTTCGACTTCATTGACTGGATTCTCCTTTGGTGCATCCTCCTCTTCCTTTGCTACTAACACTGCTCCAATGGTAATGAATTCGTCCTCTGGTGCTTCTTCAAGCCTCAAAGTTTTCTCATTTTCTGCAGCCCCTGCTGCAGCTTCCTCGTCTGTATTTGATAATACATCTTCTCCCTTTGCAAACAATAATCAAATAAACACTGAAGACGGTATGGTCGAGGATTCAGTGCAGTCATCCGCACCTTCTCTTCCTGTATTTGGTCAACCATCCAGCTCACCTTCTCCCCCGACCATCATGTTTGGGTTGGCAAATTCATCACAAGCCAATCCCTTTCAGTTTGGTGGCCAACGAAACCAAGTTGCTCAGCAAAATACATCTCCTTTCCAGGCATCAACTAGTCTAGAATATAATGCCGGTGGGGGATTCTCATTGGGCAGTGGTGGTGACAAGTTGGGTCGTAAGATTGTTAAAGTTAATCGCAATAAGCACAAGAAGAAGTGAAGAAAATGAATAGTAAAGCTTTTGTATGCTTCATGGACGCCGTTTATCACTGAGAAGATGAGTTGCTCAGCAATGGTAGATGGATTGACCCCTTCCTAGTATTGAAAAAGGCATCGGTTTTATTCGTTTAACGATTTTTCGATTCACAGTAGATTTTTGAAAGAAAAATCTCATAATTTTGAACACTGTTGAACTCTGACAATTATTGCAATGTACCGGTAGAGCAATACTTGAAGATGTTTGGTCATGGAATTTGTGCAAGACCATGTTTCAGTGTAACTCATTGTGTAACATTTTCAACATGAGATATATGGGTTGTCAAACATGATTTTCAAATTTACTTATAAAATTTACCCCTTTGAAATGTAGGTTTTAAAACATGTAATGGTTTCTGTCGAAATGTAGTCATCTAGCATGTGATGGAGAGACGTTACACTTCCTCTGGAATTTACAGAGAATGAGGAAAAAAGTATAAGAATAAAACTGCCACTCGTGGTTAAGAAAAATATCAAGATCACATAAGAATGGTGTGGAGTTTGGGGATGTGTAGGGATGGCCGAGGAATATGTGAGCTAGACTAATTCAAGGACTATCCAGTGTTTTAAAAACTGAATCGACCCGGCTGGTTCTACTGGAAAAATTGGGAACCGGGATCAAAATTGATCCAATTAGAATTATAAAACCTATAATTAAAGACTCGTCCCAAAATCTGTTAAATCGGCCGGTTTTTGGAAAACCTGTGACTCGTTTCCAGTTTAATCTATGTAAATGGTTTTTTTTTTTAAAATCTTTGAATGTAAATTTTTTAATTTTTGTAAATGTATATTTTTTAGTTTTTAAAAAATCACCTATCCGAACCTAGATTGACATTTTTACCCTTTCTTTTTTCCGGGTGGATGGCCGGGTCAGTTTTTAAAACATTGATATTACCTCAACATTAGTGTTCACAAGGGAAGATGTTACACAATATCTCTAGCGTTTTGTGGCTTAATCATCTTATATAAATTTTACATTCCACAGAAGTTTGCCCGCCTTCACCATTCACTGTTGCAAAAGGGCACTTGATAATGGTGGTTCTATTCTACAATGCACACATGGAGACGACGAGATCAGTATCTGTATTTCTGTAATGCTATTGGCTAAAATTATTCCTGGAGGTTCTGGAGATGACGACGACGTTGATGGTATTAATCGGTTGTTTCTTCATGTCGATCTTCAAGCCAGAGCAGCAGGAGTCTGCATTTTCTCTGTGGGTTGTATCCCGATACTTTGAGATTGATTCTGTTTCGATGAGGCCAAAAGCTGAATCTTCTATTTTTGAGTAAGTTACACTGTGATAAAAATTGTTAGAATCATGCATGATGCATTAGTACTAATCATGCGAGTTCTCCACCAGAATCCAAGCACGGATTAAATCCTATCAGTAGCAAGCCAAATGTTAAAAAATTTAAATAATGGAACAGTAAGAAATGTAAATTATCTTGAATTATTTAGCCCTTTCTTTCTATGTAGAATGCTGAAGTAATGCACAAAGAACTTTTTTTGGAAATACTGAAACAACATTTGCAGAGCACGAGAAGAGAGTCCTTGCGAGGCCATTTTCTTTATGCACTAAAATCTGCTGCTTCTGATGCCTTCTCCTAACTAATCTACGTTCTATGGTAGATAGTAGATATGTGTTGAATAGTTAGGTGTAATGATGACTGAACTGTTAAGACTGTGTGCGTCAAATTTCCTTGCAAATTTCATTTTATCTATTAACTAATTTTGATTACCATTTAAAGCCACATATTTATCATTTCATTTACAATTGATAGAGATCTTGATGAAACAGTAGGAGATGCCCTTCATGGTTACATAGAAGAATGAGGGGGGTCAGTGAGGGTCTCTTTATATTTTTACAAGCTTGTCTATATGTAAAAGATCTCAGGAATCTCTTCCATTGGTTTAACAAAGTTCGAAAATTTGTTAATGAGAGCCAGCAGGGAACTTCACAGCTTAGTGGATTTCAATGTAATTATGAGTCATACACAAGTCTGGATGAATACCCCTCTGTGCTAGAGAATAGAGAGAAATTGAGAAAATAGAATGAGAGTCTTCTTCAAGGTACTCCTTCCGGTCTTTGTGATATTAGGTACTGGTATAGCTAATATATCTTGTTGTGACAGTTCTTCGAGCCATTTATTTTTCCTGTTCATTTAGTTTGATCTATGCACTCTTGTGGTTCTTCTATTTTGGCATTTCGTACTTGTATAATTTGCAATTCGTGGATTTCACTTTGGCGTGGTGTTGTGTGCTAGATTATTGTCTTATGACTGTTTCTTATTACCTTTCATATGCTTGGAGTGATACTACTTTATAGTTTGTGGTGAGATACTGATGATTTAAATTCTTCTTTCTCTTGGTCACTTTCACCATTAGATTCTCTCCTTTCTTTGTTTTCCTACTTTTTGGGGGTGATGGGTAAAAAGAGTCAGGTTGAAGGGCGACCATTTATCTGTCGGTTTCTCTTGAAAATTGCACACAAATCAAGCATACAAGGAATGACCCTTAAATGTTAGTCTAAGCAATTCCATAGCTGCTTAGAGGGGTCAAAATGTGTCGAGCAACACCAAGCCCGGCCAAGACGGGTCCACCTGAAAACTGTCTAGCATGGTCCATTTGCCACTGATTATCAAAATGAATGTCATTTGAGGAATAGAAATGTCCTTGGAATCCAAAATGATTTTTGCAAAATTATGAAAGGTGTATAACTAAAAGAAATTCAAGAAATAAAGTCTTGTTCTCGATATATTTGAAGCGGATTATAAATTTATTGATTAATCTACCGAAGATTCCAATAATACAACCAAATGTTAAGGTTAAACGTGTACGCATAAGAACTTTGGCATTATTATTCCTGATTGGAAGATGACTCAAACCAAGTTCTGCTCGTCACCTCACATGTAATACAAATAAAATTAACTTTTCTCTGCAAAATACACCAGAAAAATCTCCTCAGCCTCCAAAACGAAGGAAAACTAGTTCGTCGTTCTGTATCACTGAGGAACGTCGTCTAATCCCAAATCCTCTATAATTGAAGAACAATATTGGGACAAGCAGTAAATTAATACTCAACAACAAAAAGGACATATGATCAATCCATTCTCATTGCATTCTGAGCAATTCATTGCCTCACCATCCCCTTCAGGAACAATTTTTCGACTTCCATTGCAGTTAAAACACACTAAAAACCTTATTCCAGCACAACCTTCACAGGGTCCTTCAGATTTAGCAATAGGAATTCCTTCAAGAAGTGGCTTTAACTTTCCTTGTTCATGCATTCCCAAAACCTCTGCAGCTCCTCCAATGTACCTTCCCTTGATGAACAGCCTTGGAGGCACTAATTTTTCACCCGAAATCTTCCATAGCTCGTCCCTATACTCTGAATGCATTGACACGTCCCTCTCGTAAAACATAACCATCAAGTTCTCCAATAGAGACCGGATTCTATGACAGTTGTTGAATGTCTTTCGTATCCCTCTAAGGCCTGTGGTGTAGAGAATAACTGTGTCGCTACCCCCTGGTGGACACTTCTCTTCAAATTCTAGTAGAGGATCAGCAGCTTCCTCGATTTTTCTAGATTTTAAAGGGGGGCCTTCCTCGATTTCTTGCCAATTTATTTCCTCCATTGGAACCCTTCTCTCTGCCTCCTCTTGGGCTTTAACTTCCATTACTGCCTGCTCAAAGGCTGCAAGAAGATTTGGGTCAAAAAGGGATCCTGAGTCCAAATCTGGCCGCCTGAACGATGACACGTCAATCTCAGGTAAAGGGACATGGTTTTCATCATCTTTTTGACATTCTGTAGATTCCAAAACCTCATTCTTTGACTCCGATAAGATAGAAATATCTTTATTTTCTTCGAAATCATCTGGGATTTTTGACCTTTTTCCTGGATAAACATTCTCTTTATCATTGATGTTGTCATCAAACTCCAATTCTTGGTCTTCAAGATCCCTCATAAGCTCTGTAACATCAATGATCTCTGATTCTTGCTTCAATCCATCATTCTCCACAACATTCTTGGGATTTTCTTGGATGGAAACCAGGGGTTTAGGGGCTACGGAATTCGATTTAGGTAGCGAAGTACACACATAGCTTTCAAATGAATTTACCTGAAGAATCCTTTCTGGTTTCAAATACCCAATTGTTTTGATTGTCATCAATTTCTTCATTAGCCTTCCTTTTACTCCCTTCATCTTCAAAATCTGGTTCAGGAATTCAAGATTTTACAGCTATATTAAAAATTGGAAGAGAGTAAAATGGTTTTTTTAAGTGTCGGAAGAAATTAGGAAAGACAAGCTTTTTCTTCTTCAATCCGACAGCCAGCCGTTGCAGAGGAGAGAGAGAGAGAGAGGCTGATGTCAAGAGGTAACGGCTAGAATATTTTGTAAATAAAAATGATTTGGTGGGAAGAGGTGCATTGTAGCTGGTGTGGACCAAAGAAAATTTGGTAATTGGTCCAGATGGTTACGAGTCGGGTCCCAGGTGGGATGGGGGTCAATCAATGGATGGAGACAAAGAAAAATTTTGAGTTAAATGACCATGCTATTTAGCACCAACCAGTTTAGATAGGACTAATATGACTAGTCAAGGCGCAAGCCTGAAACCTGGGTATCAAAAAAAAAATATGACATTAAATGAAACGTACATTTAAATGAATCACTTAATTTCATCGTTCATTGAGTCGACGGGTGTTATAGTACCAATGGTGCCAAATAGTATTATTCTTTTTTTAAGCCACTATTTGACACTGATTAGAATCTAGATTTCAATCTAAATCAAAGTTAACAGTTAATTTTAATCACATATTTTATGGAATCTACAATTTTTCAACTATACATTTCATCAACTTTTATCAAAATTTACAAAAAAAAAAAAAAAATCTGATTTTTATCCCCGTCTCTAACAAGGACTAAATCAATTTTGTAGTCGTACTTTTTGGCCGTTTCTTCATAAATAAAGAACGTGTGAATACTTTAGGAATTGGATCCTCATTCGATACATGTAACAATCATCATTTACAACTAGAGCAATAAACAACATTCACAATCAACCACTTTCTGCCCATAACAAATATTTAAAATTTCGTAAGCACCATAATATAAGCTACAACAGGAACCCAAATCCCACTCGCGTTCATCCGACCCATTGGGACATTCCATCACCCACTTGACTATGTTGCATCTAATTATCTTGAAAAAGGGGAGCCGCCTATAGTCTATATATACACTCATGGTCAATATGCTAACATCATTGGCCGTGTCTGGATTTTAAGTTGTCACATCAATTATTTTCACAAGATCTTCACAAGGATCTTCTTAGGAAACGTTTTTGGTCCGAAACTCTTAGGGGCTAGGGTGCTTCGGCTAAAGGAACTTCGAATTGTGGGTGCTTTGGCTAATTGGGCTTCCTCTCATTGATATTGCAATATATTGAAACGTTGTCTTCATGGATTCGATTTGTCTTTTATTGTGATGACTTGGATTACTCCACGTGGGGTGCCACGTGAGTCTCGGTGGCGAGATATAACAATAGTCCTCCAAGTACATGTACAATTATTCATATAACATATTGTTTGGCAATGTTTTTGAAAAGTCAAAAAATATTTTTAAAACTAAGAATTTATTTTTTGTTGTTTGGATAATTTTTTGAATGTGTTTTGTAAGATCAGAAGAATTTTTAGAAAAAATTGATCTATTATAATTTCGTCAAATGCGCTTTTATGAAATCAGAAAAATAAGCAAAAATAAAAATCATGTCGGGTGTGAAAACTGAAAACTCGATTGTGAGTAAGCGAACTCTCAAATTTGCATTGGCCAAATCATGTTAACTGGGTACAAGGCCTGCTGGCAAAAACTGCATTGCCAAATAATTGAATGGTTCGAATTTATGAGTTTGATTTTCACACATGGACACTTTCCAGGGCTGGACATTGATGCCTAATATTATTAATAATGATATTTATTCCACTGGAATTATGCACGATTCTAAGTGTCAATTACATGACATTAAATGATAAATTTATTTAAATGTAAAATCACATGACTCAATTAATTGAACATATAAAATGTTACCACTTAAATTGGTGCTTAAACCTGAGTTGAAATGAGTATCATCTACTCTTATTATTAGGGTGAACAACGTAACTCATTAAACCAATGACTTGTACGAGTTTGAGTTTGTGGCTCAAAAATATTCATACATCTACACCACATTATTACCATCATATTCGGAGTAGAGACTTTGTTAGGATAGAATTTCAACCATCTTTTAATGTAACGTTATGTAATGTTAAAATATATACTGTCATTTTCTATTTACTAAAACAGCAAGTTCAGAGCACATTCTTGTTTAGTACAAAAATAACCAGATTTTTAGTCGATTTTGATAAAATTATAAATCCCATGAAACGTGTAGTTAAAATTAATTATTAGGTTTAGTCTAAATTTTTTTTATCAATTTTTAATTTACACCAAGCGGTCATATCTAAGCTCTATATGAAAAAAAGACTTGAGGTTGTCAACCATCTTCATGATATATAATCCATTCGACATTGTCTCTAATTATAATTAGGATAATATCATTTGTACAATTATTTTTAACAATATTGTTGACAATGTTGTATGTGTCAAAAAAGTGTTTGTTGAAAAAATAAATTATTTTTTAAACAGTTCAATGATTGCATGTCATGTGACATGTTGTCAACAATGTTTTAAAAAAAAAAAATTGTACACCAAGCATGATTGTTGTTACTATGTTATCTCTATGGCTTAATCGCACAAAACATCCATACGTTTGATATGTAGGGTGCAAAACATCCAAACGTATTAATTTTTTGCATTTTCACCCATATTACAACATTTTATTGTGGATAACGTCATTTTCATCTATTTTAACGTAAAATGACAAGTATACCCTCTTATATAAATAAAACAAAAAAGAAAAGAAGAATTAAGAATAAATTGCAATTTTACTCCTAAACTTTGAAAAAAATATAAACGAGTCCAAAATTTATGAAAATATTAAAAAAAAAACAAAAAAAACCATTTATCTCTTCTCCTCCGCATCCCTCCGCCCCCCATCACCGCTAAAACCATTGGAATTTCACCCCTATGCAATTGATGGACCAACTTCTTCCAAAACAGTCCAAGAGGTGATTGCTCAGCTCTCGTCTTTGTCCCAGGCGTGAACGCAATTCGGGATAATAGGGTATCCCTCAATTGATGGTCCTAATATGCACCAATCGATGAATTCAACCACCCAATATTCAACTAAGTCCAAACTATTGTGGGTACACAATCAATTGTACCAATTACGCCTTTGGCTTCCCAAACTCAAACCCAATACAGATTGATTACTGTCGAAACCAAAGACTTCATATGAGGTAAATTCCCAAAGTTGAACCGAAAAGGATTCTAATTGCCTGAATTCCCTTCTTGGGTTTCTTCGGAGGTATCAACAGTTTTTCCTATCCGGAATGACAGGAAGGATCCACCTTTCTTGGAGAAAAATGTAAGCTTCCTTTGACTTTTGAATCCTACTCTTGAATGAGAAGTTGAAATTATAAGAAATGAATTTGAGGTAATGTTGGCGCCTTGAATGGATAAGAGGAGAAAATATAATGTCAGCATGTTTTTGAATTTTCACTCATTCAATTTTCACGTGTCTATCCATTGATTTTGCTGATATAAATGTCGAGTGAGAGAGACGCATGACAATTTCTGTGTTGTTGGGTGCCAATTTGAGGAGGAGTAATATTGGTAGTACTACAAGGTGAGAGATAATCCACAATGACGGTGAAGTAGTTGTGGTCGTGGCCGTGGCTGTGGTGCTGATCGGTGATCAGTAATGGCTGTGGTCGTGGGAGAAGAAGATGAAGGGACAGTGGGGTGAGAATGGTGGGGACATATTTCTTTTTCTTTTAATTTATAAAAATTTATTTAGAAGTCTCATTTTTTTTTTTTTCTTTAGAAATGTGATTAATTAGTGGTGGTGAAATTCCAATGGTTTTGGCTGCGGTAGCGACAACGGGGGTGGAGCAGGCGGAGAGAAGAGAGAAAGAGTTTTTTTTTTTTTTTTTTTTTTTTTTATTTTTTTATAAATTTTGGGATCATTTGTTTTTTTTTCTTTTAATTTAGCTTTTCAATAAAAACTAAATAAATGGTTTTTTTTTTTTTTTTGTTATTTTTAATATTTTCATAAATTTTGGACTCATTTGTATTTTTAAAAAAGTTTAGGAGTAAAATTGCAATTTATTCTTTTTCTTTTCTTTTCTTTTCTTTTCTTTTTTGTTTTATTTATATACGAGGATATATTTGTCATTTTACGTTAAAAATAAGTGAAAATGACGTTTTCAACAATGAAACGTTGAAATGAAGGTGAAAATGTAAAACGTAGGGACGTCTTGCACACTACATGTCATTGAAAGTTAAAAGTACGCTTTATTCAATTATCAAATTAGTCATGTGACAACAAAAAGTTAAGTTATATTCTAATAAATTTAAACCCATGTTTGGTACACATTAAAATTTTCATTTTCATTTTCATTCTTCTAATCATTTTCAACCATACATTTTTTAATAAATAATATTTTCCATTACATTAATAAATTTTCCTTATTTTTCAACCACACATTCTCATCAATCTACTATTCCAAAATACATTTTTCCAAAATAATGTGGGTCAAACATACCCTAAGATATTTGGTTGGGGTATAAGTCTAAACTTGTATAAAATTTTAGTTTCTTTTCAATTTTATCCTTGATACCATTTAGATGTTGCATACTAAAATCTTTACTAAACAAGTCATTAGGGTCGACTTGATAAAAAAAATTGCTGCTTCGCTCAACTCATCATTACATAATCAAATAATTTGTAAACCAAATGGAAGATCTATGTATATAATTTTGGTAAAATTGAAAATAAGTTGATAAAAAATCACATTGTATGGGAAAATATAATTCTCCCGTAATAGAATATGAACAAGAGAGGGAGGCAAGGAGGACAAGAGAAGAAGCAACTGCACCTTTCTAAGTTTTTCACACATTACACGGTGAATATGGTTCCACAAGAACTAAATTCATCCACATCAGGTATTCGATACTTCGACATAGAGAGTTCCCGACTTGATTTGAACAAGAAAAGAAAGCGGTCTCATTTTCATCGCAAACCAACAGATGATGAAAATTCAGCCCTTACCCTCCTTAAGCTCTCACCGCAAGAATGACTATTTCAGCCTCTCACACATTTTGCACAACAACCACCACAAGAATGGTTACTTCAGCCTCTCACACATTTCGCACAACATCCAACAAACGAGCTCATTTTAATGGGTTTCATTGTGGGAACTGAATAAAATAGGGTTTCAATGTGGTTGCGCCAACCCGACCCACAATTTTTTTAAAATTTTTTACCCTGACACTACTCGGGTTTATCCGTAAACCGAACCGAACAAACCCGTTTCAGGTTGGTCGTGTCGATTTTTCGGGTTCTTACGTGCACATATAAAATAGAAAGAATTACACTACTTGTACATAAAAATGGTGTGTAATGGATTATATAAAATAATGTGGAGGGAAAAATTAGGATGAAAAAGTTGACCATGATATTATAAAATATTTTATGTAAATCTCTATATACATCCAGAAATAAACGTTTTCTAGAATTATTCTTCTGTACAATGTAATGCATATCAGCGAAAATTAGTTTTTGTTGCAAGCTTGGAGTAGAAAGTGACTTCTTCTTTTACTCGTGGGTGTGTGTGCATATAACATACAATTTATAGCTTCTTCAATCATCATTTTCATACCAATTGCATTTTGTCAATTTCTTCAAGTAAATATGTTATCTAAAATTCCATCATAAGAGTAGGAAATAAATATTCCGCTGAAATGTGAAATTTAAAAAGGAAATAAACAGATTGAAGATACAAAGTTATTGCGAGAGGTTGTATACTTCGTTTTTATAGTTTTGTTGGGTCTCTTTTTTCTTTTTATATGTCAGCTTCTATTCAAACAAACTTGTTCGACAAATTTTACACGTGGACTAATGCCATGAATGAGTTGAAATCTATGCTAACCAAATAAACAATATCAATCCGATGGGGATGTCAAGATTAGGGGTGACCTGAAGTGAGGCTTTCGCTTTAGATCCAATTTTTTTGGAGTCTCGAAATTTCAAGAAGGTTTTTTTTTTCCTTATAAAATAAAATCTTAATTGTTAGAAAATTATATTGAGAAACTTAGTGGTAAAGTTTTTATTTCCTATAGGAAGAACATGGGTTCAAATCTTTACTTAATTTTCTTCATATTTATTGATTAACCTTACGAAACTTTTGAAATATAAGTTTATCACGTAATTCTATTTCAAATAGAACACATATCACTTATCATCCAAACTTGACATAATTCGACACGATTAAGGTACATTACTACATAAAATTGCATATAAGGTACATTACCAAACCAAGTCAACTATAGTCAATTTTCCTTTTATTCAATACTCTAGTCCCACCCCAACCGAATCACCCCGTGGAATCTTTGTCCCATTATGATCCCCATAGTTTATATAAAAACATTTGGCTTAGTTTAAAATTAACTAAATTAAAATATATTGTTTATGATACACCCATATATTGCGTGACATCGACTATTTAATTACAATGAACCTATTTAATGGGCCTAAGCTCGGGTCCGGCCAATTAGGACCACATGCCCTTATACATTTCCTATATATATGTGATTCATTTCATAATTAGGGAGGTTCTCGAACCCTATTCTATTGGTCCAGTTTTTGGGGTCAACAGTTTATTTGGAAATAAATTCTTATTTACAAAAATAAGTAATATAATTTATAATTTTGACTTGCTTGCTTGATGTCTCAAACCATGTGTTTCGAGTTTGAGTTTTTTGTTTTGTTTTGTTAAGACTGATTCTATTTTTGATTTAACGTGTCTTCAAATGATTATCATAAGCTCAGAACCATTAGCTTGATAAAAGCAGTATTTTCATTGGGTAGGATTAGGATACTTGACTAATCCTACCATATTTCGATCAAATAGATCTGATTCGGGACTTGGGGTGAAATCCTATGTCCATCTAATTACTTTGAGCTGAATAAAAGATATAATTTATTTTAATATTATTAGCGTATTTATTCGTAACTATTATTATTATTATTATTAGCCAAACACGACAAAAAGATACATCGACAAAAGTCCTAATTTTGGGCCCTTTTGGACTGCCAATTTTTGCCCTAAATTTTTGGGGCTGTATTGCCGTACAAAATTTCCCCAAATCCTTCTCTTTCTTTTCTGCACAGATTCTTCACTGAAGCAAGTAAAATAAAAAGTAAAAACTTATATAATTTTGTTATTGTTGCGTTTCTATCTCTACGTTTTCTCCGCGTTTCTCTTTTTTCGATCTCTCTCGATCGACGAATGCAGGTAAATTATTAATTCTTTTTGAATTTCGTATAATTTAATAACTTTAATTATCATAATTGTTGATGAATTGGGTTGAATTTTGGAAAGGGAAATTAAAGTTGGGTTCGATTATTTGGAACTAAACCCTTTGGTTTTAATGTTGGTGAAAGCTCCGAATTGTTTTATGCTTCCTGTAATTTTTACTCGTGCTTAATTTAGTGGTTGATTTTTACTGTTTAACTGCTTATTTGAAAAAAGTAGAATTTCCCGAGCGTGACCGAATATAGAAAATTTTGATGGCTAATGAATTTTTAATAATGAACTTGTAGTTTACTACTAGTTTTTGAAATTCTTATGGGAGGCCTTAGACTTGTTAAAAGTAATGGTTTTAAAATTTAATACCAAATTCTGTTGTTGATCATATATAGTTTAAGACATTTTGGGATTTTTAACTTTATAAAATCTGAGATTTTTTAGTCATAAAACTGTCAGTCTGAGTGGAGTTTTCGGTAACGTTCTTTATTAGCACGTGAAAAGTTAATTGATAAAAAGTAGTAGTATGATGTGTCGTTATTAGTTTCTGAAACTGGAAGCTCCAAGTTTTGCTGATACCTGCTCTTGGAGTCTTCTTATTATGCCCCTGTTTGAAACCCATTTTGGGTTGAAAATTTTTTTTAGAATAGTGATTGATGTAAGAATGTGGGGTGTTGGTTGAAATGAAGAATGAGAAAGATAAATGAATGGGTGCCAAACGGGGGCCAATGTAGTAGCTGATTTATTTCAAAGATGTTATTGAGGAGAGAGCATTCTGTAGATATGAGATTTTGATGCTGACTTTTAATAATGGCTGGAAATGCAAATGCTAGATTTGAAATGACTGGGGCTAGCCCCGACTCCAGTTTTGCTGGGGGCTATAAGAGTGGACCTAGAGGGAATTATTCTGGTCCAAATTTGAATAGTCTGGAAGCTTTAGAGAGGGTGCAGAGAGTAGAATGTTTGGTTCTGGGAAGGCTACTTCTAGGGGGAGTGCTATGTCAGCTGGGGACAATCCTGCATTGTCTCAAAGTCTGATGTTAGAGCCAATCGTAATGGGTGATCATAAGTATCCACGGTCAGTTGAGTTAAGGAGAATTCTGGGCTTTTCTGTAGGAAGCAGCTTAGAGAACAATTCTTTTGGTGCCGATCATCCGAAGACTTCACCTCCAGTAGTTATGGAGGAATTAAAACGATTTAGAGCTAGTGTTGCTGACATTCGTGTCAAAGCTAGGTAATTTTTTCTTCTGATTCACCATTCTTCTTCTTGAGAAATGGCTGATACTGGACTCCTTTAGTAAATGCTGATGCAATCCTGTCCTTGCCCATCGAATTGTTTCCTTATCATAGTTAAGACCCTTGCTAGCTGCTTGATGTTCAAAATTAAGTTATTTAGTAAGCCGTAGTCCACTAACTGGAAATTATTTCAAGCTATCTTTGTTGACATCTGTGTCAGAGTCATCAAATTGGTTCCTGTAAATGGTACATTGAAATGTATTGTCATTCAGTATTTCTTGGCATTTAATTATTCTCTTTCTGCTTCTATTCTAGATATGTTACCTTCTTCTTTTTGTCCAGTGGTAGAGCCAAAAAGCTGGACGAGCATTTAAATAAATTGAACAAGTATCTTGACTCCATGACCCCTAAGAAGCAGCATCGGAATGAGCTATTGACTAATGATCGATCAGCAACAAACTCAAAGATGGGAACGCAGATGCTCCGTAGCCCTTCAGAACTTGTAGCTCATAAATTCGAGGATGGACCTAAGAATATTGTTCTGAATAAGCGTTTAAGGACATCAATTGCGGAAACTCAGGTTAGTGATACTTGTGGTTCAACTTTTTAATTTATCTAGCATTTTCTGTTCTTATATTTTCATTTCTTATGCAATAAATAGAAAAGATCTGTACACAATTTTCAATCTGACAACTTTTTCTTCAGTTCTCTTTGTGACATTTATATGTTTTATCCTGCGCATCATAGTTAACAGTGGGCAGGGTGTAGTGTATTGAATGGTTCCTAACAAATGACCAAATCAGCACTTCACTAACATATATCCACTATTATGTTCAAGTTGGAAAGAAGCATAATTGTGGAAATATAGTAAATTATTGAAATCTTAACAAACTTTGTTATGGGCATTACAATAAAAATCCCAACCCATGTTTTTAATAGCCGGTACCAACTCTGGATGAAGGAGGAGTGTCGTATATGTCGACTATCAACATAAAACTTTGTCACATCTTATGACATGAATCCTTACATGAGTGGATATAGAATGAACTAAACGGAGTGGGAAAAAATTAAAGTAGCCAACCCCATAACAATTGGGAGTGATGCTTATTTGTCTATTTGTTGTATAAGAACTCACAGACTTTATTCTGGCTATTCACCACTGATTCTTTTATTCTTGAGAATACTGTTTTCCCTTCTACATTCATTTATCAAAAATGTGATTAGATCTTATTTCCTCTTTTAGGCAGAATTCCGGGATAATGGATTAATTCGGCAGCCGTTGGCAATGACAAAAGAACGAGGCCTAATTAAAAATAGTAGTGCAGATGCAAAATTATCTGCTGCTGGAGAAAGTTGGGACAAGAAAATGCGAAGGAAACGCTCGGTAGGTGCGGTCTTTTCGAGACCTATTGACTCTGATGTGGAACTGAAACGAACTATGCATCATAAACTTATCAGTGAACCTGGTGGTGGTAACAAGTTGGACCATATATCGCCTGCTGGTTCTAGTGCTCACGCAACACCGAAAACTGAACAAGAAAAATCTGTTCTTTCAAGGAATCTTCATCCTGTACAGAATAAGGAGCGAGGTTTAGGAAAAGGAAACATACAGTAAGCATCAAATCTTTTCTGTCTATGATTGTAGTAGTCAGCGACTCGTTCTGTGGCTGACATACCGTTATTGCATGCTGTATATTGGCTTTTGATGTTTAGCAACTTGTTTTTTTCCTTAAAACTCAATTTTTTGGTTATGATGTTTCTTTTTTATCCTTGTTTAAGGTTGAATAACGGTGAGGAAAATCTTGCCGTCTGTCCTATTCCAGTAGTAAAAGGGAAGGCCTCAAGGGCGCCTCGGAATGGCTCTACACATGGAACTAATTCAGCTTCTAATGTTCCTCGAATATCTGGAGCTTTGGAGAGCTGGGAACAACCTCAAGGTGTAAACATAAATCCTTCAGTTGGAAGCTATAACAATCGGAAGCGTGGTATACCGGCAGGGTCATCCCCTTTGCCCATCACTCATTGGGTTGGGCAGAGGTCACAGAAGAATACCCGTACGAGGAGGACAAATCTTGTGCCGATATCAAACCATGATGAAGCACAGATGCAATCTAAAGAATGTTCCCCTTCAGATCTTGGTGCTAGATTTAACTCTGGTGTAACCAATGTTTCCCTTCTCTCTAGAAGCGCAGCAACTGGAACTCATAATTTCAAAGTTAAAACTGAAAAATTTTCCTCCCCTGCTAGATTATATGAAAGTGAAGAATCTGGGGCAGTTGAGCACAGACTAAAGGAGAGAGGTGTAGGGAGTGTAGTTGTGCCATTTTCTAGGCCTAGTATTTCAACTAGGACAGAGAAGTTAGATAAGGCAGTCACAACCAAGCCACTGCAAAGTGCTAGGTCCGGTTCTGACAAGAATGGGAGGTATGAGATCATTTTTCTAGCAGATTAAAATAATCAATAATGTGTACTTATATTCTTGCTTTCTCACACTCATGATGTAATTCTTGAACTCTCTCAGTAAGTCACGCCGTCTTCTGAAGAAGCTATCTGATCGTAAAGGTTTGTCTAGTCTTTTCCATGTGGCAAATGGAGCTTCCCCTGATCTTAATGGTAACGACGTAGCTATGGAATTTATTTTCCTGCAAAACTTTCCGTTTGTTTCTTTTGCTGCGTGCTATAGACACTGATAAGAGATTTTATGAGTCAAAACTTGGCTTATTATTCAGTGATGATATCATGAAAAGTGAAATCTATCTCTCAGTTTCCTGCACTTGCATTGGTCTCAGAAGGGGCTGATTGCTCCTTGCTTTTATATATATATATTTCTAATCTCAATTGTGGGATATTTTTTAGTTTGTCCCTATTGTACATGAGATTTTATGCCATGTACCAACTGTAAGAATATATTCAATCTGATTCTATTGTCTTTATCAGTTTTTCTCTTTTAAAACTGTAAAATGAGGTGAAGTCAACCTCAGTAAAATAAAAGCTAGCTTTTAGGCAAAACTCAAATCTTCACCCAACAAACCAGTTTATCGACTTCTATTATAATCTATTCTGCTTTATCATAGGATTGACTAACGCCACTCTCCTCCCAGCAAAAGAAGAAATCAAAATAAAATTTATAAAAATAGATAAAGTGGGAATTTCTTTTTAAAATATCATAAACAAATTTTTTCCTTGAGTGTGAGTTATAAATTAGTACACTGACCTTATAATTTTCCAGGGGAATCAGAGGATGACCGTGAAGAGCTTTTAGAAGCTGCAAATTTTGCTTGCAACTCTACTGGTGTGTTCTGACAACAATTACTTTTTGTCATATTTGTTATGTTTCTTTTCTCATATGGTGGAAATAATTATCATCATTTTTTCATTTTGCTCTAGTCCTTGCCTGTTCGAGCCCATACTGGAAGAAAGTTGAGGCATTGTTTGCTTCTGTTAGTCCAGATGAAAGATCGTATTTATCACAACAGGTGCCTTAATGGGTGGATGAATTATTTTGATCTGTTTTAGTCTTTGGATTGGTAGTTGGATTCATAACATTTTTGTTTGTCTGAACCAGCTGAAATTGGAAGATGAATATTCTGGAAACTTGAAACAGATATTTGGCCTTGGAAATAATATTCTACGGAAAATGGTTTGTCTTCTCTCCTTCTCCTCAACCTACCCACTATTTTATCTTGTTGTAAATACTTCAGGTCCAATCTCTTCTTGTGGCTCTTGCAGCCACTGGAATTTCGCACGCTTGTAGGGAACAAGTTGTTATGCATCTACACATCATTTATAAAAACCTGCTTTATCTGAAATTGAAAATTCTCCTTTTTAGGGTGATCATGGGCATGAAGAAATTTCTGCCTTTAATTTGTTCTCTGGTGAGAGGAATGGACACAAGAAAAATCAAATCAGGCGAAAAGACTCTTCCGAGGAATTTGTCCAGCAACTGCAGGATTCCTCTCTGATTGGAAGCCTAGATACAGAAGGATGTACTCCACTTTATCAAAGGGTTCTATCAGCTTTGATTGTGGAAGATGAAATTGAAGGATGCAAAGAAAATGCATTTGGAAGATCAAGGAGTTCATCAGATGATCTATGCTTCATTATTGATTCTGAAAGTAAAAGTAGGTCTCTACAGAACTTCTCTGAGCCAATTGTTGGCATCCAAACTCAGAAAAATGGCAACCCAAATCAATTTTTCTCTTGCAACGAAAGTACTAACAACAACAGAATCCGCAGCGCTAGAGTACATCCATGCAACTCTGAACTGCTACATGGTGAGGGCGGATATGAGCATTCACAGGTTGAATTGGCTAGACTTTCAAGGTGTGATCATGCTCCACGAAGTTCGCAGACAAAAAGTAATGGCATTTCTTCCTCTGATTGCCAATATGATGAGATGTGTCTTGAAGAAAAACTCGTACTGGAGCTGCAGAGTGTTGGCCTGTATCTTGAATCCATGGTATGCTTGAATTTTGTAACTGATTTTTCATTTTAAGGACAAAAGTTTTTTTCATAAATTTGCACTCCTGTTTTATTAGTTTTTCCTTGGAATTTTATAAATTATATACGGCTTTTACATATCTAATCATTGTTTATGGAATCCTTCATTCTATTCATTTTTGTGTCTTTTTCTCATCGGGATGCCTTAATACAGCCTTCCTTGGATGATAAAGAAGATGAAGTACTCAACCAGGAAATTGTGCAGCTAGAAAGAGGACTTCATCAAAAGGTCATTCAGCATATATGATTTCCATTTTATCTGTCTTTTAACCCATACTATTAAACTATGCACACGAGGCACATTTTCTTCTCACGAGAAAACATTTTTCTAAAGCCTTACTGATTACTGTTCTGCTGTAATATGCACCTGTATGTGTTATTGAGTGTAGGCTGTTTTCTTTTTTTATGCTTGAGCCTTTAGATTGGAAAGAAGAAAACGTGCCTGGATAAATTGTACAAGGCTATTCAAGAAGAAAATGATGCAGAAAAACGGTAATATGCTTTCCATTTTGATTTTGTTTATGAGCATTTGAGCTTAGAGTGTGTTTGATGGATATTATTTTGAAAGAATGTATTTTGAAATAGTAGATTGATAGAGAATGTGTGATTGAAAAAGAAGGAAAAGTTATTGATGTGATAGAAAAAATATTATTTTATTGAAAAATGTGTGGTTGAAATTGAGTAGAAGAATGAGAATGAGAATTTTTAATGGGGATCAAACGGGGGCTTAATATTATCACAATAATTGCAAAATATTTGTTCAAATCACGCGATGATAATTAAGGTTGGTATTACGCAGGAATCCTGAGCAGGTTGCTATGGATAAACTTGTTGAATTGGCATACCAAAAACTTTTGGTGAGTAGTTATTGTTTTGCTTCATTCTTCCATTGATCCTTAAGAGCTGTCTAGCTGTACCATATGTATTTTGTCAACCTTGATCACTGTCTTTATGGAAAAAGTAACTTTCAAATGGAAGCTGATTTTTTGTGTGATAAAACCAACGTTGAAGATAATTTGTAAGAATGAATTGGAGTATACAGATACTATTACTTTACTTCAGTATAATGGTCAAATCAAACCTGCTGGATGTCTAGTACTCCCTGATCATAATCGTTGTTGTCTGGTTGGTTACTTGAAATCCATTGTAAATCGGACATGAAATTTGAACTTAAAACCAAAATGAGGGATGTTTTAACCTGATCAGATCTATATGTGGCCTGGCCTAGATTAATCCGGGAAGTTAGCCATTAATGTGAGATGACAGATAGCAAGTCCCTCGGCAGAAATAGAAAAGCCCGTGCTCGTTCCTTGTTTGTAAAAGATAAAATCCTGAACAAAACTCTGCCGATTCTGTTTGAATGGACTTGATTAAACCTAATTTTCTTTTTTGCCTAGTTGATTTCTCAATTTGTTGTTTTTTGGGTGAGAAGTGTTTGATCAGCAATTAGAGTGGTCATATGCTAAGTGAAATGTCCATTGTGGGAAACGGTTTGGGAAAAAATGTTTCCTCCTGCTTATATAATTCAATAATATACATGGAAAATTTACATGTTTTGCTTGATCTGGTGATCAATGATGAAGCTCACTGGCTTTCAAATACAAAACAACTGGCATTATATATCTTTTGAGAGAGCTCAAGGGGGACGATTCATAAGTCCTTTATAATTCAACAGAAAATTTAAATTTCTTGGTTGGCTGTTAATATCATCAATAACATGTAAAAAAACAAAATCCAATAGACCATAATCTATAATCTGTTAGGGTACTCTGTTATTTCGTTTCTTCACATGATTACATCCGTAGGGTCTGTTTGGAAGAGAGCCCTGGAAAAGACCAACCTCAATTCTAGTGATAGTCATAATCAATTAATGTTGTGTGCCATTTTATTGAGTGAACTTTAAGGAACGTGAATTCTATACTTGCCTAGTATGAACTTTTTTGATTGGAAACTGTCAGTTAAACCTACTGCTAAAATTCTTACTCTTATTTTTTTCAATTTCAAAGCTACATTCAGAGTCTAACAATAGATTACCTCTCTAAATTTTTGTACAGGCAACTCGGGGACGTGGGATTGCCAAAGTATCGAAACAATCTGCATTGGCATTTGCCAAGAGGACACTTTCCAGATGTCAGAAATTTGAAAATTCAGGAGCAAGTTGCTTTGCTGAGCCTGCACTGCGGGATATTGTTTATGCTGCACCTCCTCTAGTCAACCAACCGGAGCTGCTCCCTGATGCTAATCTGGAAGTTGCTAATGGTGAGCACTTGCATCCAGTAAATTCCAGTCACCCCAGAGGATACATCAAGTTGCCCTCTCCAAGTTTCAACTTTTCAACAATGCCTTGGAAGTTATTGCTTCTGCATTGGCTTTCTCTGAGTTTGTCTTCTGTCATGATGTTTCTAGTTTTGCTTGAAACATTTAAAAAGGAATCTATTTTGTTTTAATTTATTTACTTGCTCTTAAATCTTCAATGTCGCGGCTTTCAGTCAGCCAGAGGATACATCAAGTTGATCTTCCGATATTTTTTATTTTTTTTTGAAAATGCCTTGGAAGTTATAACATTCCCATTGGCTATTCTGAATTTGTCTTCGGTCGTGATATTTCTAGTTTTTCTTGAAGAACTTAAAAACCAATTTTGTTTGTTTTAATTTATTTTCTTGCTCTTAAATGCTTTGAAGTATCAATATGATGGTTTTCAGCCTGCTAGGCTATTTAATCAATATGTTGCTGTTAAACAGGCTCCTTACCTGGTTGTACCAATGAGAGCTCGGTAGATGTGTCTGAGACTTCAGGACATCAATCTGATCACGATTTTGCTAAAAATGGACCAATATCCAACAGAGGAAAGAAAAAGGAAGTATTGCTTGATGATGTTGGTGGTGCAGTTTTTAGATCAACATCTACTCTAGGCATTTCCGGAGATGCAAAGGGAAAGAGAAGTGAGAGAGACAGAGATAGAGAAACCTCAATCAGAAATCCAGCTTCCAAAAATGGGCACTCATCAATGGGCGGCTCTAAGGGTGAACGTAAAATGAAATCAAAGCCGAAACAGAAGACAGCTCAGCTTTCCACATCAGGAAATGGGCTTGTCAATAAAAGAGATGTTAGATTAATATCTTCTGATAATGGCCCTATGGATTCATCAAAGGAGACGAAGAAATCAATGGACTTCCCAAATTTGCCACTGAATGATATAAATTCTATAGAACTAGGAGTAGATTCTGATATTGGTGTAACACACGATTTCAGTTCTTTGTTCAATTTTGATGAGGAAGGGTTACAAGACCATGATTCCATAGGCCTCGAGATACCTATGGATGACCTCTCATCTATTATGTTTGATCATTGATAGCAAGTTGTACAGGTTGTGGAATATTTAACTGCTTCCAGAAGAATGACATTTTTCATTCTTTTTTCTGGTTAGTGAGGGGTTGGCATTAGCTTAAGATGTCTTGGCCAAAATGGCAATTGTAATTATGTGATTCTTTTGTACACTCCTCTTCAGAAAACTGTTCAGAAAATCTTTTTTATTTATGTCTTCGAGACAATGTTTCCTTGTGAGAAGTATGAAAAGTTTCAATAGTGCTCTGTTAAATAATCTAGAATTGTTTCAAGCATATGAATCCTACTAGCTTTCTATGTATATTAGCGTTTGACGAAGGCATTTTGCCAAGAGACATCTTATGAAGTACTAATTGAAGAATAACATTTCTATTTGGTGGCATTTCAGATTTCCTGGGGCGATAGTTAGCAGCAGGAGTTACTTCATTGGTAAACATGTGTACAGTACATCGAAGATGATATAGCGAGATTTGATCATAATGTAAAGGCAAAAGTGCCACATCCCAATCTTATATCACTATTAATGTTGCAAGTTGGGTTCATTTTTCATACCTTTATTGGCCTTTTTTCGGCTTTCCTCTTCTCTTGCCTGTTTGGTTAGCACTATTGGACCGGACTAAGTACTATGAACAGAAAGTTATTTACAAGTCACTTTTACTTAAGTTTTAAGCTTGACCAAACATGTCATTTATGAGCTACTGCTTCTCAGATTTAGGATATAAGTTTTTTATGTGGGGTTTTCCTAGTTTATTTTCATGTTTCATTGGTCAAGACTATTGAATATTTGATTTCATGTACAGCAGAGCAGAAATTTCTCGTATAAACTTAGAAACTCCTCTGTGAATGAAGGGACTATTCATGTCAAATCTTTAATCATGTACAGCAGAGCAGAAATTTCTCGTATAAACTTAGAAACTCCTCTGTGAATGAAGGGACTATTCATGTCAAATCTTTTGGGCTTTCCTATTGGATCTTTTGAGATTATTATAGAAGGGAATAAAATGTTACTTATAAGTTAGTTTCCAAGTTTTTCTTAATCTGAAGATTTTTTATTGTGAAGTTCTCCTCAATAACAGAAAGAATTGAAAGTGGAAAAGTCACTGGTGGCTAAATTATTGTAAAATATTATGTAGTTTGCTAAGTTTTTTCTTAATCAGGAGGTTGAGATGGTCCCTTACTAGCAGAACGTTAACTGGGGAAGGTTTTTGACAACAAGACCATGTACCATTTTTCTCCTGTTTGTAAAAACTGAATTGAATTCGGTCCCTAATCTCTCACCTCTTCTTCTTAGCCAACTTCATTTTATTTACTGAAGTCTGGGTCTTCTAAGGCTACATTATTATTAAGCCCCTATTCGAGCTTCAGTTTTTGAGAATAAGTTTTGTAAAAATTGATTTTTTTTAAAGATTGCATGGTTAAAGAGTACGGAAAAGTATTGAGTTTACGTGAAAAATTATTTTATGGAAAGAAAGTGTGATTGAAAAATGAGTTCTAAAGCATGGACCCAAAAAGTTTTCGACACCTTAACCTTTATCCGCCAGCGAATCGACAAAAAGAGTTAAATAATATCATATGTTTGTATCAACTTGAAAATTGTGTGCCCTTTTTGCTTCTTCAAAACAAAATAACATATAAATTTTTGTTTCTTTATGGACAACATAATATTTACGTAGTTATCCTTCTGGAACGTTGATTATAAATGATACTTTCCAAGGGTGGTAATATAATATTCATCTGAAATATTGGTATGAAGTTATTCATTTTATAACATATGCAGATGGCAAAGTCTAGCAATCGATTATGTTGTCAATTTCCAACAATTTGATCGGTTTTGCGATTACATTGCATCCCTTCTATGTATCCACATCTCATCAAAGTTGGAATTTCTTTTTATTTTTGGAATACAGAAGCACCAATAATAAGATTGTTTGATTTGTACTATGATTCAGAAAAAAATTAGAACATTATGCTGATTACGTGTTATTATAAAATAAAAAGAGTAAGAGAACAAGATAATAGAATTGAGAAAGTCAAAACTCAAATATGTATTTCATTGTAACTATGATCTGTATACAGGGTTTCAATGTGAATTACAACGAGTACAATATACTCTTCTAAGTTCTAACCATCTAGACTTCTACATAATACCAACAACATACATTAATATCTATATCTAACATTAACCAACAAAAGATTATTTATTTTTACATTTAATTATAAGTAATTTTTTAGCTTGGCCAAATATGTGCTAAATCATCTGTGTTCCAAAGCTCATTTCAGCATGCAACTTAACCTCATTATGAGAATAAAACAAATAAGCTAAACACAACAAAACTCAAAAAGATCACATGTTAGCAGCAAAATCAGATGAACAGACACAAAATCGCACATAATATATTTGTAATGGTGTATCTTAATCTAATAGTACCAAAAGTGCACATGAACTGCACGACATGTATATGTAATGGTGTATCTAATAGCACCAAAGTTGCACGTGAATCATAGGTGACATATTTGTAATTGTGCATTTAGTAACATCAAAAATGGCACGTGAACCGCACGTGATATATTTTGTATTGATAGTGTGATGAAAAATCAGCGATTTCGAAAATAATATATATATATCTGCAATAATTATGAAAATAGAGAGATTATTGTTTACAATTGTGATTTCTTAGAAATTAATAATCTTTTCCTTTTAAAAAATAGAAAGATAGATCAATAAACCTTTGTTGTGTAATCATTCACAAATTAAATGTGCAAAAAATCGATTCTAATTTCCCCATAATGAAATTTGTGTAGGGCTTCTTCTTAAACGGGGCACCAGTGATAGAGAGAATCTAGAGAGAGTGAAATTCAAAAAAATATGCATTGTGATTTACAGTTGGACAACTCCATTTGTACCGAAAATGTTACACCCTCTCACATACACGCAGGGCTCGCATAAATAAAAAAGAGTTTTGCTAGTGGTACATAAGGGTGTATATCCCCTTCACACAGGGGTGAGACCCACTTAAATAAAACAATATTTTATACAAGTGGGTCTCACCCCTATGTGAGGGGGGTGTAGACCCTTATGTACATCTTTTGATGTACAAATAGAAAATTTCAATAAGAAATTCCCAAATGCATGGTCCTCACACCCCATTGTGAGTGTAGGTAAAAGATTAGATAAAAAAATGGATGTACATGTAGCATTGTCCTTTACAATTTATATTAGGTTTGTGTAACACGGTTGAAATATAATATTAAATGATAATATAAAATTCTATTTCCGTTTTAATAATAGTGTAAATACATAGGGATTGTTCTCTTCGTGTTTCAGTATTCAATTTTGAGTTTTGAATTCATTTTTGATTTTGTATTTTGAGTGTCTATTTTGAATTTGTTGAAAACGCATTCTTTTTATTATTTTGAAAAATTGTTTTCAAAAAATAAAATAAAACAAAGTTTTGATTTGATTTTAACTGAAAATAGCCAAAACCTCTTTTTTGATGTTTTCGTTTTCTTTGTAAATTTTAAACTCATTTTTTGAAATTCGTTTATGAAAATAAGTAATAGCTTGTTTGGTAGGGATTTTTTGAAGGAAAAATTGATTTTGAATAATGATATGATGGGAAATGTGTGGTTGGAAATGAAGAAAAAATTATTGATGTGATGGAAAATATTATTTTATTGAAGAATGTGTTGTTGAAAAATGAGAATTGATTTACTGTAGAATTGAAGAATCTGTACCAAACAGGCCCTAAGTAAACATGTTTTCAAAAACTGAAAATCGAAAATTGTCTAAAAACAACAAAGAGAACATGCTGTAATTTTCCATTTTATTCCTAAATATGTAATTTTTTTTTACTACTTATAAAATAAAAGCACTTATTTTGATTGCAAGATAAGAGTTACTCTAAATAACTTGGTAATTTCTAACATTAACCAACGGCTTTTTTATACTTAACTATTGTTATTTTGAAGGTAATGTTAGCGTGTTAAATATGTAAGGTTATGTTAAATTATCGTGAATTACATTTTGAATGTTAGATATGGGCCATTGAAATCATCCAAATTGAATCATTAGTATTATGTTGAATTTCAATTTATGTTTTAATGT
>CAIGRO010311451.1:0-10600 GCA_903798355.1 Fraxinus baroniana | reverse complement strand
TTTGAAATAGTGTAAAGATAAAGTACGATTTATGAGTTTTTCCCATAAATCTAATTTGATGTTTTTTTAGAATAGTGAGCCTAATTTCCTCAACAAGCTTCAAGTGTTTTTAACGAGGCCCATTTCCTAAAAAAAATAAAGCCCATCAACCTTCAGTTATCCGAAACTGGGTAGAGGTGACAATAGACCGAGCTAGCTCAAGTCCAGTAAGAAAGCCCCAATTAAGGATTCACAAGAATATAAAAACAAGCATGAAGTGTTTTAACAAGGCCCATTTACTCAAAAATTTGGCCCATCAACCATTAGTGACCCACAACCAGGTAGGGATGGCAACGATTCGAGTCGAGCTAGCTCTTAGACAGTTGAACTCATCACGGTTAGGCTCTTTGATCGAAAAGGGTCATTTTTTAAAAAGAAATTAATAAAATAATCTAAACGAAGAAAAAATGAGCCCACCCATGTACCAAAAGCCTGTTATTGGACTCATGAAAAAAAAAAAGAAAAAATTGAACTTGACTCGATACATGACTCATCTCTATACGAGCTCAAACCATCCACAAGTCAAGTCGAGATGAGTCGAGCCCACAAGCTCATGAGTGGCTCGTCCCGTTTGCTATCATACAGCCTGGGTCTCAAAACTCTCTTTACTTCCCCATTGAAAGATTTGCACCAGGTGTAGGATGATGTAAAATCGATAGATAAAAACTCAGATTAATGATCTTTTTCTTTAAATTACAGAACGAGCATTAGAAACTATGGAATTTTTTTGTTGTCATCATCAGATCATCTTGCAGTCCGCTCTGTATTCAATAAATATATTAGTCCGTTTGCAATATTTATTAATACATTATGCACTGGTACACTAACATTTTTTTCTGACACTGGAAGATGTCACACCCGTGCATGATCATGTCGAACAGAACCCTTCCATGATAAGCTAGCGAATGGGGCCGATGCGTGGCGAACGGAACGGTTCATCAAGCCATTTTTCGGCTTAACTCCTCAAATAAGGGTAATTGCTTTGCACCTGAATAGTCCTCTCGACACCTTTATTGGAGCTTTGTAACTAGTAGTTGCTTAGTAAACTTCATGACTCAAATCAAGCTACCATGTAAACAATCCAAAGAATGCGAGTTCCAATTACGGCTCCATGCTTATTTTCTTGTATGATATAACAACATAGCTAAAACCCTCAAGACATGTCCTCATCGAGACATTTCCTATTGAAAGTTGTGAAACTAAGGGGGGTGTATTAGTTTGGGCCTTTTAAATTTTTTTGAAAATTTAAAAAGTTTAAGTGTATTCAATTGAGATTTTTAAAAATTATCTAAAAGTTTATGTGTATTCAGTTGAGAAAAAGTCTCTAAAGTATTGAACTAAAACTTCTTAGAAGTTTCTCTATTTACTGGATTTTTTGAGACTTTTTGATTAAAAAAATATATAAAAAGCAAGTTTTAACGAAAATCTCTCATATATTATGAGATTTATGAAGATTTTAGAGTAAAAAAAAAAAAAAAGGAACGTTTTTTTCTTTCAATTCTAGGATTTTCTCATATATTTTCAATTCATTTGTTGTAATCAATTTATGATTATTCTATATGTACATAATTACTTTTGAATTGAAATTATATGCAATTGTTTCAAAAGGTTGAATTCCTTATAATCGATCTATTTTTATTTTGCCTTTTTCATGGTCATGAACAATTTGTGTTAGAATTTATGTTAATTTCGTGAAATTTTTTTTTGGTTATGTTCTTAGAAATTGATGTAAAAGTTTTTTATTATCTTATTCGTGCCAAAAATTGAATGACTAGGTCGTGACTAGTGACTTCATCCAAAGAAATTTTGTGGGCATCAAAATTTCGAAAATGTTAATTAGATAGTAAGAAATATTGTAATTTTCCATGTATATAATGAATTTGAAAGATGAGTTTTTTTTTTTTTTTAAAAAAAATCTTTAATCAAAGTGTACAGAAGTCCATGGAAAACTTAATTGTTAACAAATCCATATAAATCACTTAAATGTTCATAAAATCCACAAAAGTCATCCACTTAAAAAATAATTTAAAAGTCCACATTGAATACCCTATTAAGAGCATTTTTAAAAGACTCTTTAAATACAAGATTTTCTCTATTTTAAAAAGTAAATACTTAAGTTTCAACACATTTCTTACTTTATAATGAATGCATTTAAAGTAATAAATTTTAGTACTCTAATTCCTAAATTGTTCAACCACATTTAAATTAATTAATCATTGACATATAAAAAAAATTGTTAAATAAAAGATGATATGAAATCAATAAATATTTTTTGTAAAAAATGAAAAGCCCCAAAATAGATAGCAATATTAGATGAATAAAAAAAAATTACTTTCTAAATTTGAAGATGATATCTATTAAAGAGCATTATTAAATTTAGAAAGTAAACTTTTTTTATATGGTTTAAGAATGCTCTTTGTTTTCACTCTTTATTTTTTTTCAATAAATATTTGTTAATTTATACCCATCTTTTATTTAAGGTAATTTTTTTTAATATTAATGGCCAATCAATTTAAATATTATTAGAATAATTTAAGTAGTAGATTATTGAAATATGTAATTTATTAAGTCTCATTTGGAGATTAATATCAATTTTTTAGTAAATTTTGACAGAAATTGATGAAATGTGTGGTGAAAAGTTGTAGGATCCGTAAAATATGTGGTTAAATTTAACTGACAACTTTAACTTAAATTAAAATATAGAATTTAATTCCTACCAATTAGTGGCTAAATGTAATAATTATAATGTAGGAATAAATAGTGAGGTTTGAGTCTCCAAATTTGGTGACTCAAACCCTCTATATATTTTAAAAGTCACGATCGAGTGTTTTTTTAAACTAATTTTTAAATATTGGCCGTCTAAAATAGCGAACATCTTAAATTTAGAGGATATGGTGAAGATGTTCCAACGTGTGGGCTAAGACTAGACATTTAATCACCATTCCTTTTCCAAATACAATCCTTCCTCTCAACGACACCAACAAGAGAGGGAAAAATAAATAAATAAATAAATATATATATATATATAAAATGAGCAAGAATAAGAGAATTTAGACTCTATATCAAACAAGAAAAAGACACTAATCTAATGTTTTGTACATACCAATTACCAAACACGCTCCAAGGTTTGTTTGTCCAATATATTATCGAAGTCTGGGGAATAAAATCTGATTTTAAGTACAGCCTGATTCCTGAACATATTTTAATATAAAGGAGAAGTGAAGCAGCCACGCTCCTAATTTCTCCTTTTTAGACAAAGCTGGGGAATGTATGCATAGACATAGTAGGCTGGGGTTTATTTTCTACCCTTTCCTCTCTTGGTGTAAGTGTGTGTTTGGTGGATAAGAGATTTTGCGTCTTCCCAAATCCAATTGGTCTCAGGAGATAGTAAAGGTGGTCCCTTTTCTTTGTCTTTTTTGACCGTATATCATATTCCTTACTGACCAACAGAGGGGTGGGGCGGGGTGGGGGTAGTGGTCCATATTGTGCACGATATTCTCTAGCTATGGCAGGTATCATCATTGTCTATACTTTCTCCGAAACCCATATACTCCAACTACAAACCCTACCCCTGAATCTTATGCAGATGAACCTGAAAACATCTGTTTCAGTTTTCTCTACAAACACACAAGACAGGAAGGCTGTGGACTACCTGGGTTTGATCTTATCAATGCAACAGGGAAAAAATGCTAAACAGTCTAAAATGTTGTCAAGAATCGTAAACTGGGCTTCATCTTGATATGTATTACAATCAAAACTGCCAAATTTTGAAGAAAATTTTCATGCAATTCAAGTTCCATAGGACAGGTTGTAACTTTCATGTTCTTTTATACACACATATATTCGATGCCTCATCGGAAACTGTAACATATAAAATGATCTGACAGAAACCGCATGGAAAAGTTGGAATCATTTCCCAGGAAAATGAAGCATTATTATATACTACAAAAAAACTGCAAAATATTGGGGTAGGGTGGGGGAAGAGTAGTTATTTACCTGAAATATATTTTGCAGGAGGATTTAGAATATGGGATGCTGAGAAATGAAAGCCTAAAAATTTGGATTCATATATACGATTTGTGAATATGCTTGGCTCCTCATACGCCATCCACGGAGGGCCATCGATTTTCCGGTGGACTCTGCAAATGGCATACAGGGAGCCAGGCATATACGTATATACGTATGTATATGTGTATGTCTACATGCTGATAAAAATCAATAAACCCTGTATTTTTTGCTCGAAAAATATGCTTATGGAATGCCATTTTCCTACCCATCAATCATAATCTTAACAAATCAAGATTGTACTTTGAATAACCTCAAGGCAGAGCCAGATATATAAACACACATTACACATATATAGAGATGGGTGATGGTATTGGGGGGAGAAACATGATTAAGAACTGGTATATAAAGGGAGGAGAAGAGAGATTTGAAAGATCAAACTGGGCCCAAAAATTAAAGAAATAAACTCAAGAAAACCCCACAAACTGTTCAATCCATTGATGAAAAGGAAAAGAGAAAATCACCAGATTCAAATGGCACGAATCATGCATGGCCTAATAGAACCAATGGCTTCAATTTTGCTGTGGGGTTTCCATGTGAGGAAAAGAAGGAGAGTGTAGGGTTGGGAAGTGAAATTGCCACTAAATATAGACATATATATATATATATATATATAGAGGGAGAGAGAAAGAGAAAGTAAATATAGGGTTGTATTAGTAACCACGCAATTTCCTAAGCTTATGTTTTGAAATCTCCTTTTCTGGGTCGTAAAGCAGAGCCTTACTGTTCTCTTCTGAACCTCCTTTGTCTCCAAGTGTTTGGAGGACATGGATTCTTCATCTCTCTACCTATTTTTCAATATAAAAATAAGTAGAAAGTTAAAGAGCATCACCATTTCATTAATTAATTCTTTTCATTTCATTTTAGTCCTTCTTGTTGGGCATATGCCCTTCTATGATTGGTGCAGCACTTCGCCTCTATCTGGAGGGGATTAAAATTAAATTTTTAGTAAATTTTGATAAAAGTTAATAGAATGAGTCTACGGGTACATTCGGGTGTCTATCATGCGACTCTCTATTGGAGGGAGTGTCGGCGACACACCGATGGACACACGAATGTACAAGTAGATTATTCCAAGTTAATAAAATGTGTGGTTGAAAAGTTTTAGAATCTATAAAATGTACATGTGGTTAAAATTATGTTGACTTTGATTTAATTTAAAATTTAGATTTGAATTACTACCAGACAGGGACAAAATAAAAAATTAATGTCTACGTACGGGAGACGTGTAAAAAAATAAAAGATCTAAATATCTCTCGCCATCCATTTTGTTGTTGATTTATTTCCTACTTACTACTTCGAGACTCCAATTTTAGGGTTTATATTGAATTTTGCTACTTATAATTTATAACTGAGAATACTTCATTAGCTATGTACTGGTTTCTTATTACTCTATACATTAATATTTATTAATTTACTTTGAACTGTATAAACATCTTTACAAGTATAATGCATAATATCATTATATTCATGGAGACATTTAGTTCTCTATACATTACATGACTGCGATATACTTATTTCGCTATTGCGCCGATATTAACTTATTCCCACGATGGAAGTAACTATGAAAGTGATAATGAGGCAACAAAGTACCTTACACCATACATGAAGAGGAGCATGCAAAATTTTGAGTTAATTCAAACTTTGGTTATTTATTGCAATATAGTGTATATCAAACTTTAATTAAAAAAAAAAAAAAAAAGGTATAGTATATACCATCAATTTGCTCTTATTTATTGCAATATAACTTAGGATCCATTTGATTGCAAGAGTGGAAAATGAGTGAAAATAAAATGTTTTACAGGGAATTGAATTTCTATAAATTGTTTTATTGGAAATTGTAATTAATTGTGTTTGATTGATATAATTTTCCAGATGAAATATGTTGAAAATTTAGTGTCCATTTGACTTCGTTTTTTTATGGAAATTGTCCATTAAAGTGATAATTTTTTCTATCATTGGGTCTAGAATTTGTTCCAATTGTCAAAAAAAAAATTATCATACCAAGTACCATTCGTTTTGCTTTATTTTGCATGAAAATGGTCAATAAAAGTGAAATTTTTTTTTTTACTATTGTGTATAAAAATTTTTCCAATTGCCAAAAATAAAAATAAAAAAACTTGAAAAATCAAATCCAACCAAAACAACAAGAAAACTTTTTCCCCAAAAGCTGGAAAATGTGGAAAGGTGCTGTCAAACGGTGCAAAACTTGAAAAATGGAAAACATTTTCCAAGTTCCATAGAAAATGTTTACTATCAAACATGGCCTTAGTAAAATATATATAACATTATCATATAATAGCGCGAATGCAAAAAAAAAAAAATAAAATAAAATAAAATTAGTCTCCATTTGAGAAATTTATAAATAGTTTATAAAGAAGAATTATATTATATCCTATGAACTTTGTGAATAATAACGAGTAATGCTATGAATTCAAACTGAATTTATAAATTATTATCCAAACGGATCGATGATTAATGTTGTAAGATGTTTACATAAATATAAAGATGGATAACTGAAAAAATCCCAGAGAAATAAAAAATATATAAGTTAATTAGAATTAAAAGTTCAGTTTATTGTTCCATGACACTCACCTGTCTTTCTCACCGGCAAGGGTCACATCGAAACCGTAACCTCAGTTCATCTAGCTAACTTGGTATGTTTGCATTTTAGTTGACTGATGCACGTTGGTTAAATAGTTGAATGTTGAAGAAAACCTTTTAAACGAGTACACATCACATTCCTTTTCAGTCCCGTTTGGTATTGATTAAAATCAAAATCAACAATTAATTTTACTTACACAATTAACTTTTATTATATAATTTATTAAAAATCTGATTTTAATCTCCACCGACGTGGCTTAATAAATTAGGGGTGTGTTTGAGCCAAATTATTTTGGAAGAATGTTCTGAAATATTAGATTGATGGAGAAAGTGTGGTTGAAAAATGAGTAGAAGAAAGTGAATGAAAAATTTTAATGTGTACCAAATAGAGGCTAGGTGAAATGGAGATAGAAAATTCACCGAAAACCTTTTTAAAAATTACAAGGTCGTCAATTAGTGATCGTTATATTTAGTTACTAACTTATCGTAATACTTTTATTTTTTTTTATAACAAAAATCAATGAATATTTGTAATTTGTAGCTAATATTTTCCCAGTTTTTTTTATCAATAAATTAAGTTATATTAATGGTGGATTAAGATATTTATTTTGTGAATTAAAAAAAGATACATAATTTGCCAACAATGTCAAACATTTTCTATAAATATTGGATATAAGGTACAGATTTTCTAAGAAAGAATATTTCCATTTTTCTTTATTATCATTTATATAATTTATTATGTCTAAATATTTGAGACATTATTTTGTTTAAATTTATTATTAAATTTTCTTATTAATTAGCACTATTTGTCATGAATTTTCAGTAACATTTTTCTCATAACAAATAAGCTGATTTTACGATTGTAGAGTTATTATTCATTAGTAAGAAAATAATAATGTTATTTATCTATTATGATGATGGAATATCGATAATGTGACTGTTTATACGTGAAATAATGAGATTATAGAGTTTAATTTTTATGAGAGAGAGAGAGAGAGAGAGATGTGAGGCTAATAAGTTGTTATATCATCTATATTCTATCAATGATAAATAACATTAATCGTAAAAAAAAGGTCTCACTGCCACTAAAAAATTTAACTTTGAATTATACTTCTTGTACATTCCTTGTTGACATCAAAGTTGAGTCGTTGACATCCCCCAATGTGTAGGAAATCTGACCATTGATTGAAAAAAAAAAATTGTTAAAATTAATGATTTAGCTACTTTTGCATCAACATTGTACATAAAGAGTTACATAGTGAAGGAAAAAGATTTGGTGAAATAATGACTTATTTTAGACTAACATAGAATGACATATGGTATTATATAACTCATTATGTAATCCCTGATATACATATAGCAAAATTCATGTACAAAAATCTATCAACTTACGTGATGTCAAATTAGATGTACAAATATTTAATTTTACAACTCGAGGAAAAATAAATTCGATGCACATGATACATTATTCCGCATTAACAAATGAAATATAAGATTTGTACATGAGTGAATATACTAGAAACTAAAATTAAATAAATAAATACATTTAATCTCCAAGAGTCGTAAGACTCATTTAGAATTGCTTTTGAAATTTCAAATATGAGACGAAGTACTTTCACAAAAACTAGTTTAAGGTAGTTTTTTAGGAAGTTCTTCTACAAGAAGTATGATCAAAAGTAGAAATCCTATCAAACGAACCCTTAAATTTTTAAATTGATGATGAGTTAACATGGACCATCAATTAAAATTCTCAGTCAATCACTGAATCCAAGTAGCATTCATGAGAATCTTCAGATGGAGCTACTAACAGCCTGTTTACATACTTGTTTTGGGCACAAGACAACACAAAAGTTATGCACCAAATGACATATGAGAAAACTAATTACAAGAAAAAGACATATCCTTTTAGCAAAAGCATGCACCAAAGTTTTATGAGAATTATTTTATAATAAAACTATGAAAGTACTCTCAAGAACTTTCATTTTGTAATGCAACACTTTACTGTATGCACTATATGAGTCTGAGTTAAAATAATTTACTTTATATAGAAATTAAATTATATCATTAGTCATTAACTTATTATTCCAGTACCAAGTTAGTTTCGATATCGTTGCAAGATCGATCTTCGATTATAGATTTTATTTGTAACATTGTTAAGTGGTGCCATCGACAATAACTCACTTCAATTATTGATATCCGTATAAGTTGAGAAATGAAATCGAGCTTCACAAAGTTAAAAGTTTGAGGTCGTGGACCAATGAACTTGATACTAGAACAATAAATTGAAGCAATGGTGCAATTTTTCATTTTCAAATAAATACTATTCTTAAATAAATTTAATAACTAAACTAAAAAATTCTTTTATACTTCCATCTATCAAAATTTCAATTGAAAATGAGTTAAAAGCATTCGTTAATTTAAATATGCAAGCAAAAATCCTATGACTTCAATTGTTAGGCACCCTAATTCTATAGCATTGAGAGCAACAAATCACAAAAATAATATAGATGCACATGAATACGTAAGATTTATAGAGATTCGCCCAATATGAAATTACATCCTCGTCCATTGTTGTAGCAATTCACTATGAAAAATGAAGCTTATTATATAGAAAACCGTACAATTTATTTTGTGTTACCTCTCTCTTTTGATGAAAAACCTTTTTAATTCAAGCGCCCCTTCAACCTCATGACGATCTTGTCGCAAATGTCTATTCATATACTTATTTCGTGTAACAATAATAATTAGGCTTTACAATGTAACACACACACACACACATATATATATATATATGAAAATTCAAATTATTTATTCCAATTTCCAAGTTGAAGCCTGAAAAAAAAAAAGGCTGCAAAAATTTAAAACTTTGTTAGTATAGAAGTGGAAAATGGTAACTAAACGTGGACAGCAAAAGGGAAGACGAAAGCCATATAAAAATGGAAAAAGTTTTATCGTCTTTAGAGTTGGAAGGAACAAGTGTGGGAATCCTCCTGTCAGATACACATACATGTATGTCTCTAAGTGTGGGAATCCTCTTGTCAGATACACATACATGTATGTCTCTCTAGTGCACCCCACCTCACCCACCCCACCCCTCCTCTCCTGAATATATTCTTTAAAATATTATTAATTAATTAAGGTGTATGTATGTATTTGCATGGAGGTCAGGTCAGGTGAGCACAGCAAATCCTCTCTCAGTTACATAACTGTGCTGTGTTCTTTTCTTCTATAAGCCTGCCTCGAACCCTGCACAGACACACTTTAGATATTAACCACCAACATGACATGCGTGGGTGGGTGGTGGTGCGGTTAGTTTGCACTTCTTTTGAGATTATTATTATTATGTCACGCGCCGCTTCTCATTTTCAGCTCCTTTCAACTTGTAAACCCTAGACTAAGATCACGAATTCTAGTTTTTGGAACCCTAATTAGGTTAATACTCAAACAACCAATTTGGTGATGGCACATGAGTCAAAAACAGGTGGTTGAACCAATCGATCTGCCCGAAATAATGCTATTCATAGTCAACAACTGCAGTAATCATCTTATGTGGTAGCATTAAAGCGACATGCATTAGTTATCATATGTGACAGCTTGTTATTTGGATCATTAGCTTTTTATAATTATGTTACCTCAAATAACAAACTAATGTCTCAAATAATAATCTGTTACATAGGATGATTATTTTGTAATCATTGACTATGAATAATATTAATCATTTTTAAAAGTTGTTCCTTTTCAAATTATTAAAATTAGGCCATGTAAGATGACTACTGTAATCGCTCACAATGAATAACATTACTATGCAAAAATAGCTTAAAATGCCACAATAAACTCCTGCAGCCGCTGCTGTATTTATTTTACTAAAATCCAGTTACCACAAAAGGTGTAA
>CAIGRO010311376.1:0-11428 GCA_903798355.1 Fraxinus baroniana | reverse complement strand
TTAATTTGTTATTAATAAAGATGTGCAGTTAAAATTAATTGATGGCTTTGACTAATATTTTTATTAACCGTGTCTTTGCAACACTGCCAATCGCAGATTTTGCTGAATTGTTCGTCGAAAAAGTCCAGCGTCTTCATTGCTATATTTAAAGCAAACTTCCCCTTTTCACTTTTTCCAGTAGGGGTATATACTCGGATCATGATTACTGCACAAATAGTTTAGGATTAGTTAAACTTTAGACAATGACAAATACGAATACTTTATCATAGCATGCCCTTGACAATTTATATATGCATATCATCATCTGTTGTCTTTAATGTAGTCATACAAACCAACTCCAACAACCACTAAATAAGTCGACATAACTACTGATTCTTCAAAATAAACAGTCTTAAGGTGCCCATCAAGTTTTTCCTCGGAAATTGGCATATTTGACAACGTTGTCAACTCCAATGGAATGTTTTCTAATGTTAACTTGAAGTTAGCCTGCAAAGAGGATATTGTCACATGACCAAACATGTAGCTAAAAAACAATATTACAACAAAAGCAGCACAGATTGGTGATGGACTATTAAAATGCATAAAGTTCACAAATTGGATCTCATGCTCGTTTCAGCCAGATTAAATCGTTCTTGCTCCACCTCCAACTTATTTAAAACTTTGATCAACCCAAAGAGAAGAACCAAATCAACTTAATGAGATCAATGTGTTTTCGTGTATGAACCTTGAAAGCAGGTTCATCCCAGCATGGAAAGCACCTTCGTGCGTCCACTGCCTCAAATTGAGTCGCTGCCATATTCTTCTTTTCTCCTCCATCCAAGTAAGTACTGTCACAATTAATGTATTGTTAGAGATTTTGGGATAAGAAATAAACTAAGATAAACAACAAATAAATAAATACTATGGATAAATCCAAGCAACCTTTTATTTGTTCAGACATCCAAAACTTCTATATACTGTAGAACATAGTGAACGAATGGTAAAACTTTAAAATTATAATTCATTTATCTCTCTTTTTCTTATCAACCACACATTCTCCAATAAAATAATATTATACATAATCCAAAAACTTTTTCTTCTTTTTTAACAATACATTTTTCAAACAAAAAAAAACACTATTACAGCCATTTGCCAAACGGGCGCTAGTTAAGAGAAATATATTTTCTACTTCGATCACAAAAATCATTACTGCAATCATGTTTTCTACTGACATATGGAAATCAAGTTACTAATTACTATTTCAAAGGTATAAAAAAAAAAAAATTTAACTTCCAAATTTCAGAACGCTCAAAGATTTATCCAAAACATACTATTTCAAAGGTATAAAAAAAAATTAACTTCCAAATTTCAGAACGCTCAAAGATTTATCCAAAACATTGAAAGTTCCCATTTTAAATTCCTCATTCTATAATTTATTTCTTCACAATACACAAAAATATCTTTCCTCAAATCAACTGAAGGAAAAATCAAGCAGAGAACATATAGGAAATTGGAAAATTAAAGAAAAAAAGAGAAGGCACCATTTGTAGAAGCCCTTCAATTGTTAATCAAGAACCCCTGAAAATCCATTCTCCAGTACACAAACACGTTGAGAAATAGCAATAGTGGAACACTAAAACCGCACAGATTAATCCATCAATTGACAACTAAAATTCGTTAAGAACGAGTCAAAAATGAACCCATAAAGCACAAAAAAGAAAAGCATTCAAATCCCTTACCAAATCAATAGTCTCCTTCAATACAGCATCCAAAACTTCAAGTTAATCACCCATCTTGAAACCCTGTAAACTCTTCTTCTAAAGAACCGAGCCTTTGAATCAAAGCTTATTCGAGAACCACCATAAATAGATTTGATTTTTGAGTATGAGAAATGGATTTCAAGAGCGAACTCAGGCGTGCCCCATAAACACAAAAATAAAGTGCTTTTCTCTGTCATCTCCAACCCAAAATGACAAACAGAAAACTCAAGTTTTCTCCTTTTTCGTCTGAATCAAGAAAAATACTACTCTCCTTCTATAGATTTTGTAGTGTACCGAAAGCAGATCTCAATTTTATAAGAGGAATAAATATACTGACTATACGTCTCTTTGCGGCGTGGAGACGATGATACGTGAAATAGGCAAAATCCAGCAATTCCCAATTCCCACATCGGAAGTTTGTAACTTTGGCTATAGAAAGGATGCTTATAAAAAAATGGGCCATCAATTAGAATTGTTGGCTTTCTGGGCCTATCAATGAATGGGCCATTAAAAGTTTTAAAGTTTTAAAATTATAAAGGAATTCAAGCAGACACAACATAAATGGCCACAAATGATGATTTAACTGCTATCTAACGGAAATAATAATTTCCGTTACATTTTTGGTTAAAACAAAAAAATTTCCGTTAAAACAAGATTTTCCGTTTCTTAGGCACTTTGTGTGTGTGTGTGTGTGTGTGTGTGTGTGTGTGATACGATAGGCCTTCTTTACTTTAGATAAAAATCAAATTTTTAAGATTTTGATAAAATTTGATGGAATTTGTAGTTGAAAAGTTGTGAATCCCATAAAATGTGTGATTAAAATTACTTATTAACTTTGATTTAAATGATCATCTTTTTTATCTGAACAAAACATGAGCTAAATAATATTTTAGATTAGATTATCGTGTTATCTACTTTAATAAAATGTCATAATAGAATTAATAATTTGTTCGAAACAACTAACTAATATATTGGTCATATAAAACTCTATTTGCGGTCTAAAAAGAGTGTCACGCCTCAAATTTAATTTAGCAGTAACAGAAATATGGAAATAAATAGTATGAGATTTTCACTCTCTTCTTGTGAGTAAAATAACAAAACATAACTTGCAATTTCACTGTTTCAATGAAGTGCAAAATTGGCAATGGATTTCCAGTACGTAACAATGGTCAGCAGCGACAAACCTTCGACGTTTTTGGATGAGGAGTACTTCGTGAATCGTGCATGGCAGATTTTTGAATCCAATACAACTTAAAACCCTAAAGGCCTAAACCCCAATTCTGCGCCTCTAAATGGTGATCGAGAGTGAATGTTTTAAAAATTCTTCCCCGACATCGACCCCCAAAAGAAAGGTTAGGGATTAAAGGGTCGAACCGATATATTTGTTTGTGATTATAGCTGGTTGGGGACTATGATTTATTAATAAAAATAATAAAGTAAACTATAAAATATTTATAATTGAGAATTGGGTTAATTTCACATACGGTCACTAAACTTACCTAAAAATTACAAAACAATAATACATTATATTTTTATGTGACTAACATTATATTTTTATGTGACTAAAAAAAATAAAAGTGCATTTAAAGCTAGGAAATTCATGCACGATCACACAAAAACATAGAAAAACATTTATATCTCATATTTAAATTTATGGTCTTGTACGTATATAGGTGGAATGAGAATTAAAATATCACTTTTACAATAATTTCCATCTAATTTACTTCAAATGTGTCACTTAGTAGCAAGAGATTTGCACTTGGGGTGATCAAACTTCTATGTCCACGTGTTTTGGTACTTTAAGTTTGAATTACAATCATAACAATCCTTCAGTGACCGTTTGTGAAACAAATTAATTTTAGTGATCGTTTCTACAAGTTTTAAACTTTAGTGATCGTTTTGTAATTTTTAGGTAAGTTCAGTTACCGTTTGTGAAATTAACCCTTTGTGTTATGTTAGCCCCGGACGAGCATTATTTCATTTGGAGAATCTTAAAATCTTGGATTAATGAATTCATCGATTCACATGTACTTTTGGACTCATTATCATTTGTGTTAAAGTAGAATTCATTTGTGAAATGTTGCATGGTGCAAAATTCAACTTGTATCATTCAAAATGAAAATAATGATCAAAATTTAATTTAATTGTCATATGCTTCCATCGAAAAATGAAGGTTAATTTCACAAATGGTCGTTGAATTTACATCAAAATTACAAAACAGTTACTAAAATTTAAAACTTACACAAACGATCACTCAATTTACATGCGCTTTCACAAACGGTCACTATAGGACCGTTATAATTTTAATTCAAACTTAAAGGACTAAAATACGTGAACATATAACATTGAGGACCTCAAGTGCAAATATCATCAAAAACCCTCACCCAAAACCATTTTCAGCCACCACTTTGGAATGAAATTCCACCACTTTTTAGCCACCAAAACCACCGGACCAACACACTGCCTTGAAGCTCTCCCTGCCCTCTACGCAACCCACCCAAGAATCACCCTTAAATCCGACGAATTTGACTGAAATTTCGTCCCAAAGTGGGCCACTCGCACAGCACAAAACTGCCAACCTTCACTTTGGGAAGAAGTTCTACCACTTTCCGACCACTAAAACCACCAGACCAATACCCCACATTGAAGCTCTCTCTGCCCTCTAAGCAACCCACCCAAGAATCGCCCCTAACTTCAACGAATTTGGCTTGAATTTCGTCCCAAAATGAGCCGCTCGCACAACACAAAACTACCAGCCGCCACTTTGGGGCAAAATTCCACCACTTTTCGGCTACCAAAACCACCGGAACAACACACCGCCTTGAAGTACTCGCTGCCCTCTATGCAACCCACCCAAGAATCGCCCCTAACTCTGGCAGATTTGGCTTGTTTGTGAAAAAAAATTAAATTTCAGTGACCGTTTGTAAAAGTGCATGTAAATTAAGTGACAGTTTGCGTAAGTTTTAAAATTTAGTGACCATTTTGTAATTTTGATGTAAATTCAATGATCGTTTGTGAAATTAACTCTTTGAAAATTGATTTCGCATATCCCATGTCGGAAGAAGAGTCAATCGATGGAGTAAGAATCTCTTATAAAAGGAGCATCACCAATGGGCCTGCCAAATGCATATGCAAGGTGAGCCCAACAAAAAAGTATGATAAATTGAGGCCGGTTCATGGTTGAACCGGATGGTCCGGTCCAAATATTATTCGTGTCCACAAATTTTGCATTTTTAAATTAAAAAAACAAGACGATACACAATAGATTTTCAAACAAGAACGGAATAAAATCTGCAAATACACTTCCTAAACAACAAATAAGCTGTAAAAACAGAGGGAGGGAGGTACGTGTACAACACGCGGGCTGCAGCTGCAATAAAAGCATAATCTGCAGCCAGCCTCTCGCCATGGACAGAACATAGCAGAATGGATAGAGAGAATATATCATGGTATATTATGAAAACCACTTCTACATGGGTTTACGAAACAAGTGGAAACACAGTTTACAAGCGAAGCTTTAGTTTTTTCAAAATCCATGTGAAAATTTGAAGCTTTATGGCTCCTCGGACGGGAGTCACAAATGGTTTCGTTCTGATGTTGCTTGGCTTCTCTGAAAATGGGGTTTTTACAGATTCGCACTCAAAATTCTTCATGCTCTTTTGCGCCTTCATATATGAATTTCTAGAGAGAGGAGAGGAGAGGAGGGAAGGGAAGGGAAGAGTGCGAGAGTTTGTGAGTTTACTCTGATGCAAGGAGAGAGGACAGAGTTTATATGAAGGGGTTTTTGCATGAGTGCTTCCAAACTTTTCACCGTTTTGCACTTTCATCCCATTTTAACTTTAGTACGTAACTATCCAATCTTTAACTTTTACAACAATTTTGTAATACTAGTTAAAAGTTGAATGTTGTACGTTGCACGTTATTATGAAATGTTTTATAAGTGTTGTAAAAGTAATATTTGAATATGTTTAAATGTTAATTAATTTAAAATTAATATTAAAGAATATATACGTGACAATAAATGTTAAATCATTTATTTAATTTTTAATTAAGTAAACTTGGATTTTAATTAGCAACTATGAAATGATATTTAATATGTTTTATACATTATTGAAAGCGCACATAGGAAATTCCTCGTCCTCGATCGACTCTGCATTCCTCGTTTTTTATGTTTTATAATTTAAATCGTGTTTAAAAAAATAAGAAATGATATTTAATAAAAAATAATTAATTAATTAAACTGGATGATAAAAGAAATTTTCTAAATCCCCCACTCTTGTATTGCTCTCGTCTCGCCTCCCGAAGCAGGGATAATAACGACAAATCAATCCAATCCCACTCCACTTCGTTGATCCCTAAGGGATAGGGATTACCACATGTAAGAAAGGGGGGTTTAAGGCTATTGTGGGATTTGGGTCAATATTCTTTCTCATAAATTTAAGATTTATTTTTTAGATACTTCAAAAATTGAAGATAAAATAGTTGAATGTGAAAGATATAAAAATTGTGAAGAAAGGTGAAAAAATAACCAAAAGTTGAGGACTGCATTTGCTAAATATACCTTATGCCGATGTTGTGTTGGGCCTTGGCGGAGGAAACATCCTGGGGCTGAAAGTCTATAGATGACTTGGCCCCACTATAGATGGTGAAAGTCTATAGATGATTGGGCCCAACCATGGCCTTTCACTGTCCATCTACAGAACCTACTCCTTACGTGGAACAATAGTATTTGATCTTTATAAATTATAACTCATCGTTAATTCATTGGGACTTGCAATAGGTATCCGGGCGATTACACGCCCGGTTACCAAGCCCCACTGCCCCCCTCACATTAGGAGGGGAGGGGGGACAGAATTATTATATTCGTGGTGCGTGAGGGGCGGGTTCGGGCATGTAAACGCCTAGGTACCTTTATCATTTTCCTAATTCATTTGTGAAATATGCCACATGTACAACACTAATGTGAGTGTATTGTAAAATTTACAACTCACTAATAAATGTACAAATAGATTTTTCTTTCATCTGTTTACCATTTAGCCCCGTTTGATTTAACTAAAAAAATTAATACAAATTAATAATTAATTTTAATTAAATATTCATATAATTCATAATTTTTATTAATTTTTTTTATCACATATTTCATCAGTTTTTATTAAATTTATTAAAGCACTATTTTTAGCAAAATCAAACCAGGCTTAATTTTGAGTATTTTTAATTCCTTTATTGTATTGCAAGCACCAAATGCCTCTTAGGAATAACAAATTATTGGGTAATAAATTTATTTATTTTGGATTAAATTCTTTTTTCGATTTTTTCTTCGTGTTGAAATAAAAGTGCAATTGTGAGTTTCAAAATATTATTAATTCCTTGATAATACTCCACAATCGTCCCAATCATCGAATGTTGGAATGGGTAGATGTGTTTGGTGCACATTAAAATGAAAGAATGCATTTTTTTGAAGTGATGTGATGATAAATATGTGGTTGAAAAAGAAGGAAAAGTTATTGATGTGATGGAAAATATTATTTTATTGAAGAATGTGTGTTGTTGAAAATTAGTAGAAGAATGAGAATGAAAAAAATAATGTGGGACAAACAGGGGCTTAATTTTCATATTAGTTTAAGAATTCCACTCCTATCACTGTCAAAGAAAATTATTTTATTTCAAAAAAAAACCCGAAACCTAAATGAAAATGACTTTATCCAACAAAGAGCTTTAGCACTTGTTCAATCAAAGTTACATCATTTTATTTGAATTAATATATAATTTCTAATTCCAGTGACTGTCATTCTTTTTACTCTCTTATAATGAATCAAGTCATTGAATACGAGGACAAGACACATTTTGTATCCTTTTATATGCTAAGTCCCAACTTCTACCTTCTGGGAGTAACTGGTACATGGATTTTATTATTATTATTATTATTATTATTATTATTATTATTATTATTATTATTATTCATTTCAAGACCAGCCAAGATGGCAACAGAAATACATATTTCACTCCTTTTTTTTCTTTTGCCAAAATAACCTTCTCCTTAATAAAGAATTCATAAAATATTCATTTATTAATGGGTACCCATTTAAAAGAAGGGAAAAAATCATAAATAAGATGTATATTTTACACAAATTCACAAATCAGTTTGAAAATTCAAAATTCAAGTATATATATTGTTAATTAAATATAATAAAGTCACAGTTATATAATTAATGATCACAGATACATATTGATATCGAGGTTACAAATTGAAAATATTATAGGTCACGGTTAATTTCGTTGGTCACATATTTTCAAATTTGTTGATCACAAATTATTTTTCAGTCACATATTGTCAAATTGTTAGGTCACAGCTCACAAATTAGGTCACATTTAAATACTTGATCACATAGGTCACATATCACGACAACCATTGGTCACATATCTCGACCACCATCACTGCGACCACATCTCAGCCTCCGCCTCCACCACCTCTACCATTACCACATCAAATCCAACATCATCAATTCTTTAACCAAACCACAACCACCAACAGTACCACACCACAACATCACACCGACATACCTATAAACCACCATCGCTAGATCTGACGTTGAGACTCAAAGCCTCGGTGCCTTATTGACGGCAGCATCGTGTTGCAATCGGGACTTAAAGCTTCGGTGCCTTGNACAACATCACACCGACATACCTATAAACCACCATCGCTAGATCTGAAGTCGGGGCTCAAAACTTCGGTGCTTGTAGAACGACGGCAACGTCGTGCTGCAGCAGCGTCGCGACGACGCTGCTGAACTGAGCAGCGTCGTCGCGATACTACTGTCGGCGAAGAGATGCGAAGGAGTGAGGGGTAGGGGAAGGGAGAAGAGAGGGGAGGTGGAGACGACAGAAGGAGAGAGAGTGAGAGATTATTTACGGGTTGGGATAAATTTAGGGTTTTATATGTATGCGAGGTGGAGACGACAGAAGGAGAGAGAGTGAGAGATTATTTACGGGTTGGGATAAATTTAGGGTTTTATATGTAAAATAAAACACTTGATTTTTGAATAATTAAAATTTGAACCTAATTTTTTAAAATCAATATTTAAGCCCCTGATTTTTTATAATTTCCCCTTAAAAGAATTCTATTTCCTCTCTTTTTAGTTGGGCTTATTGATTACATTTACTGTGTACCCATTTGCAAGAATTGCATATCCTCTCTTTCCAATCGTCACTCGGTTCTTTGCCTCTCTACTAACCTTAAATCTGAATTTTTGGTCGCTGATTAACAAAACGAGCTCTCCAACCGCCCAAATTGCGTCCTCGATCTGCACTCAGCTCTCTGCCACTCTCCACTAACCCTAAATCTGAATCTTTGGCCACCGATCAACCAAACGAGCTCTCCAACCACCAAAATCATCGTACTCGATCTGAAATCCTTATTTTTATTTTTTTTGTCACGTTTTGCTTGTTATGGTAAGATTTCTACCTGAGCTGCCTTTTTATCTCTCTCTCTCGATCAGATTCTCATTTTTTTTTTTTGAATTGTTATTTGTTGATGTCGTGTATTTCAAGCATTGAGGCTCCAATCTTTGGTCATCGCAGTTGAACCAAACAAGCTCTCCGACCGATTAAGTCGCTATCGTTGATCATCAACCTTTAGTCTTTTGTTGCATTTTGCTTGTTAAGGTAAGATTTCTGCTGAGCTGCCTCTTTATCTTTTATGTGTCGGTCTATTTTTAAAAAATAATCATTTTTTGCTTTATCTTTTGTGTTGATTTAAGTTCTTTATTACATTTTCTTGGTTAAATGGAACTCGAATTTCATATTGTTCGTAAGTTACTCTCCCTCCGCTTGTGTGTATGTGGTTTTTTGTTCATATTAAAGAATTGAATTCGCATGTGGCTCTCAAAAAACGGTAAGTTCCTCGTAGAGTTGTTGCCTTCCAATTCATAGAGCTTCTTGTTGTTTAATTACTGTGTCAATTGTCCTTTTTTTTTTTTCAATTTCCCTTTGGCTTAATTTGCCTATTTTATATTTTTGTGTTGCCCATCTATTTTATTTCTATTTTTTAAAAGTGGATTGCTAACTTAAATTGAGCCGAATTGGATTAATGTCAAGTAGGTTTCTGCAGTTCTCGTATTGTTCCCATTACATTAAAGTTCCAAAATCATGATTTTGAAGGTAGGGATGGGGATATGCTATTCATTGAAAGAATCAATAAACAAAGTCATTTTGTTTTTAGTAGGTTCTTATATTATTTGTCTTGTTCGTTTTTGTTATTTATAGATGACTTTCTCACACCGATACAATATTTTGGAAGAAGAACGCGTTCCGGCCCAAATTTCACAGGTTAGCAACACCAAATATATAGCAGTTGTCCTCAACAAATTCGATGAACAACAAAAGACTATGTTCGAGGAAAGTTGCATAGGACGTGTTGCGAAGTTGTCGGAGTTCAAACTATCTGTGCAATTAGTTCATGAAATGGTGAATAGATCAGTCTTTTGCCCAAAACGTTTCGAGGCTTGGTTCAAGGTGAACCAAATGTTTGCAAGATTTGGAATGTCGGAGTTCGCATTAATCACTGGCTTGAAGTGTGGTAAACTATGTAAAGGGTCGGCTTCCGAGAAAATCATAGAAAAAACTTGGCTACAGGAAAAATGTTTACCAATAGAGACCATATAACTTGTAGCGACCTGGAGAAGGTTTTCTTGAAATGTGCCAGCCGTAACAATCGTTACAAGTTTGGGTTTGTACTAATTGTTGAAGGGGTATTCAATTCCAAAAATCGAATCATGAATCTCTTTCCATTGTGGACGGCTTGGATTTCTTCAATGCCTATCCATGAGGGATAACATGCTTTAAACTTCTTATCAAATCACTGCTCTGTGGATAGAGGAGAAATGCGGACTTGGCAAACGTTAATGATTGTGACAGGATGTCTTACACGTGTACGGATTCCCGCTTTCTATTCAGGTATAGATGTGTATGTATTTATTTCATCTCTATTCATTGCACATTTTTATGAATCTCCATATATGGTAACCACTGTTATAAATGTCTTACAGTTGTGGGTGTATGAGGCAATCCCGGAGTTGGGAGCTCGATTCTCGAGTAAGATTGGTGATGACATTTCGCAGATATTACAGTGATCAGGCTCAAGACAACCTCAATCGAGAACATATTCAGATTTCTTGACAAGACATATGTGAGCAATTTACATACATAATTGCACTTACGCTTTTGGCATATGTAATCATTGATTTTTATGACTTTTCCTCTCTTCACAAGTGCACTTGTGGGCGACGCTGCGCGCTACTGCCAAAGAAGAATTGCAGCCATACTTTGATTATTTAATTCCATCGAAGATGCAGCAGACCCCATTTTGGATAGTCTCGTTGTTCAATCAACTGAAATACAAGACTACCCACCAAAAGGTGAAATGATACGAAATGATGAGAACAACAATCAAGGCAATCAATCTAAGAAAGGTAACACGAGTTGACTTTGTCTGAGGGAGCATTGCAAATCCAGTCCACGTTTCACGGGATGTCTTTCTTCTTAGTATAGAAAGGGATGCCGCGTGGCGGTAGTCTACTCCACTAAACTACCTTCTACCTCCTCTCGATCGTTTCGAGATGAAAGAAAATTTTATTACAATTTGTAGAAAGCTTGCAATATAAAATGGAAATGCATTGAATGTAAATTGATCA
>CAIGRO010311302.1:0-23530 GCA_903798355.1 Fraxinus baroniana | reverse complement strand
TATAGTATAATCGTGTTGATGTTGATACTGAACTCAACTATAACCACTAACATGTCATGTTATTTGAACCTCCGATTATAGTCTTCATAATTTTGTAGCGGAATTGAATGGTTGAGCTCCAGCTCATCTATACCGTTTTTAGGCGTTGGAATGGCCTTTCTCGCTAGGTGAGCGCATCTGATTCTAAAGTCCTTTCCTAAACCANTCTTCATAATTTTGTAGCGGAATTGAATGGTTGAGCTCCAGCTCATCTATACCGTTTTTAGGCGTTGGAATGGCCTTTCTCGCTAGGTGAGCGCATCTGATTCTAAAGTCCTTTCCTAAACCACTTCCGATGCGGCTGTCCGTGCTATTTTTGAATATGAGGGAAGCCTCAGATATTCTCATTTTATTTTTTATATGTAGATGATATTATTTTGATAGGTAGTGATTCTGGTCTGACCAGATCAATCAAGAGAGCTAGCTTCGATCTCAAGTGGCTCACCTAACCAAGGACGGAGTAATGGCCTTGTAGCTAGTTGAAAAGATAGCCAAACCTCTCTTATATTAGAAGTAGGCTTCCTACACATTTTCCTATTTATTCAGAAGAAGTCGATTCGACGACCCCAAAAGAGACGTTCTTTACAAATGGACCCTACATATTTCGACTTTGCTTAGGCAATTAGACCAGACCAACCCAGAGAGGAACATGCACAAGAGGGCACCACCAGATTTTTCAATACGACGTAATCGATCTAGAGGCTTTATGCAGAAGAAGAGTCTCATCCATAGGCCAATCATGAGCAGGGTATCAATCTATAAATAGAGAGTCAGCGGACAAGTATCGACTCTTTGAATGACAAACATAACGAATTCTATAATCTCAAATGACCATGTTGCAGAAGCTCAGTTTTCCCGTAAAAAATGTGCCACCTCACAACGTAATATTTTTGTTTTTTGTTTTTTCATCAACCTTAATGTCACTGTAGCGGGACTGTTAAAATTTATTACAGTCTTTTATGTAGCAACGAAACTACAGGGGCATAATGCACAAGGATGATAATTCGACAGCACGAGAGAATATTTTATTTATTTATTTCTTGGGATATTAAAAAATTGATAAAAAGGCTAAGCAAATGCCCAAAAAGTAAAGGCAAATTCCAGCAAAGGGCCAAAGGCAAATGAAAATGATTGCATGAATTATATGGGACCCACGCGTCCTTTGATTAAAATTTGCCTTTCTAATAGCATATTTGAGAATTGTTTATAAATTATTTAAATTGTAAATAGATAAAAATTAGCAATAAATAAATGAGTGGTACTTATAAATTGAAATATAATTGAAATTCTTGAAATGTATTGATAAAAAATAATTTAAGTGCTTATAAATTGAATAATATCATCTTATATGATATCTTGTTATTTGGGACATTAATTTTCTGTAATTATATTGTCTCGAATAACATGTTTATGCTTCAAATAACAAGCAGTTACATAAGGATAACTAATTCATTTGTTGATTATAGATAACATTATTCTTAACTATACATTCTTTCAATAAAACAATGTTACACGTAAATTCGATTTTTTTCCTACTTTTTATTCTCATATTCTCCAAAAAATTATTACAAAATTAATTCTTAGAAAAATGGATTCAAACAAACCCCAAATCTTTCAAATTCTTGACTCGGGATTGGGACCTACACTACACTGGCCAGTGGCCACCACTGTCTTTATAGACTGAATTATATAAAGAGCACCTCACGTGGAGTCTGAACCAATACTCTTTCCAACCACAATAATCGAATTACTCCATTTTTATTTCGAAGAAGAAAAAATAGAAAAAAGAGGAAAAATTAGTGTGGGATTCTCCTCATGATCAAAATCAACAAAATGGAAGCTAAAATCGCAAGATAATTCTCGTAAAAATAGAAAAATATTAAGAGGTAAGACGATTTTGTCTTACAATTTTAATTTACGTAAAAATTACCTACAGTTTGAGCATCCACGTTGTCAACTTTCATCAAATTTAAACATAAATTAGGGAGTCAAAATCTCATTTTTGAAAGTTGGAGAGCAATTTCCACCCTATTAGAAGTGTCGAGAAATTGAACCACAATTTTTCGAAAAGAAAATTACAAATAAAAGTTCCTTCTTTTTGATGCATTTCAATCAGTGTTTTTTACTTTTCTTTTCCTAAAAAGAAATAAAAAAGAGCAGAATAAAAGCACTTATTTTCTTTTCCTTTTTACTTATTTCTTATATTGCTTTTTAAAGCTCAGCCATATGATTTCCACTCATTATCTTTGTTGCTTAAAGCTTGTCTCCACCTTATCCTCTCTCTTTCTCTCTCTCTTCCATAACTCATAGTGTGAAAGGAATTCCAAAGCATCAATCCAGAGAAACAAAATCAGACCCACATAGAATTAAATTAAGGGCCTATCGCGCGATTTTAATAGAATTAAAAGAGAGAGTGAAAGCTGCAAGATTAGTTTGTTTTTTCTTGATCGATCTTTCGTATAATTATCATGGAAGGAGGTGATGATCATCTTCACCACCAACGCGGCCGCCACGTTAACTTTCCGTTTCAATTGCTTGAGAAGAAAGAAGACGAGGTTAGTTGCTCCACCAGCTCCGCCGCGTATCCTTCTCTAGGAATCTCCGGCGATGCCATAAACCCTAACGGCACAACTCGATCATCAACAACCACAACCTCTACGCTTGACATTTCAGCGGAGCCATCGAAGAAGCCGCCAGTGAAACGAACATCGACAAAAGATCGCCACACAAAGGTCGATGGACGTGGGCGGCGCATCCGCATGCCCGCACTGTGTGCTGCTAGGGTTTTCCAGCTCACTCGAGAGCTTGGCCATAAGTCCGATGGAGAAACAATAGAATGGCTGCTTCAACAGGCGGAGCCAGCTGTCATCGCCGCCACGGGTACCGGTACAATCCCGGCAAACTTCACTTCACTCAATATAAGTTTACGTAGTTCAGGTTCTAGCATGTCAATACCTTCTCAGTTAAGATCTTCGTACTTTAATCCCAGCTTTTCGACGCCACAACGTCGAGGATATTTTCCGGGCATCGGGTTGCCATCAGAGGGTTCGTTGGGAACTTTGTTGAATTTTCAGGCAGCAAACCTAAACCCTAGTTCGATGCAGGCTAAGCAAGAAAATCGCGAAAATTCGATCGATTTAACCGAGACGGAGGAGAGTATAGGGCGAAAGCGTCGTGCGGAGCAAGAATTACAGCAACCGCAGCATTACCAAATGAACAATTATTTACTCCAGTCAAGTACAGGGGCGATGCCGTCGAGCCATGCTTCAGTTCCGGCCAATTTTTGGATGGTGGCCAATTCAAATAACCAAGTCATGGGTGGTGGTGAGCCAATATGGACATTTCCTACTGTTAATAATAATAATGCTGCTGCTTCTTTGTATAGAGGGACTATGTCCAGTGGGCTACATTTTATGAACTTTCCAACTCCGGTAGCGGTATTGCCGAGTCAACAAATAGGCACGAGTATTGGCGGTGGCGGTGGCGGTGGCAGTAATGGCTTGGGAGAAGGACAATTGGCATTGCTAGCGGGGCTGAATTCGTATCGGCCTGTCAGTGTCATGTCGGAATCTCATGCAAGTGAACACTCGCACCACGGTGGAGATGATCGGCAAGACACAACGAGTCACCATTCATGAATAATCATGGTCCATTGGTCCTCCCATTTGCATAATGCGTGAAGTTTGATTAATTTGTTCTAAACTGAGTATTGATATATTTTTCATTTTTTTTTTTTTAATATTGAATGATTTATTTTTATTTTTTTTGTGTGTGATCAATTTGGAGGATTTAGTTAGGGTTTGGGAAAGGCCAATTTTTTTTTTTTTCAAGGTTTGGTTATTTGGCTGGTGTTATGAAAAGTCACATTTGGGCATTTTTCTCCTTCACACAATACCTCATTATAAATGTAGTTCCATGATTGATGTACTCTAATATGAATTCTTACTTGACTTGCAAACTGGTTTCTATTCTATGGCATTTTGGATTCCCTTTTCCCCGTCCCCGACTCCGACATGTTCAGTGTTTGTTTGACAAAACTTTTGAAAAATTTAAAATTTTAAAATCAAGAAACTATTTTTGAAAGTGATTTATTTAGGGTAGAGATTAAAATCGGATTAAAATTGAAAAATTAGTCGTTATTATTGACTTATATTAAACGACTGAGACCCAATAAAAACTGTATTTTCAATTTTAATTGAATTTTATACACGACCGAACACGCCATTAATTAGAAGAGTTTATGAATTTTTTTCCTAAAAATTAAAAGTAAAATCTGAAATTTTGTCGAGGGGACCCATGATGCGATAAATAGAAGGATGAGGTTAACATGTTGTCTCGAGTTAGCCGGACCTTGTGAGGTCCTCCAGGAGGAGAAACCCACGTGCTATTAATTTGCTTAATTAACCAATGTACAGAATTATTTGTCACTAAAAAACAAGATGTGTAATAATAGAAGGCATAGCTGGCGCCATGAAGATCAGTGGTGGGTGCTCATTGGCTCTATTAGGTATGGCCCACAATCACTTCAATCTGAACCGTGCATTTATGAGGACCCATCTGTCAATGGGGTCGCTGAATGATTAGTAATCAGTTGAGTGAAACATGTAGAATCTGAAGTTGCATTTGCCACGTATTGTAATAATTATTTATTCTCAATTTAGGTAAGTAATTATTTTTTAGGTCATAACAAATTTTATAACTAATGAGGTTTTCTTTTTTAATTTAACACGTTAGACAAGTAATTATGTTTTATTTCGTTTTCAGTTACGGTGATTGTTATTTTATACAAAATATATTAGGGTCCGTTTGATGGACAAATATAAAAAAGAATTTCAATTCCATGTTAGTTGGAAAATAAAAATCCACATAATTCATAGGAATTCGTTTTTCATGAAAACAAAGAAAATGCAGTTTAAAGTGATTGTACTTTGAAATTCAATTTCCACTTTCACGTTGCAATCAAACGGCCAAAGTAAAATTCGTTTTTCTCGGATGTAACATTTTTTATGGAATTCGTTGCAATCAAATAGATTCTTGATATTAGTATATGCAAATGATACTTATATTATTATTATTTAATTTATTTATTGAATTTGTTCTTATCCCTGACCTCGACTGACAAAACTTCACTCTTGTAATGCAATCAATTGCAAGCCTCGAGTCAAATTGAAAATTATTTGTTGCAGACCTAACTCATGGATCATCTCAAGTCCGTAATAGTCATTAACTCGTGAAAAAGTACATAACATGATTAATTAGATTCTCTTGTGAGCATATGAAAGTTTTAATTCAAAAGCATTTGGACCATAACTTCTTCATAATGGAAGAGTTGAAGCTATGTGTGTGTGTGTGTGAGTTTTTTTTTACCATGCCCACGTCTTAAGTGTCTCCTGAAAATAAAAGTTATTTAGCCTTAGTTTTAGTCTAAATCAAAATTAACGATTAATTTTAACTATACATTTCACTGTTTTTTTTTATCAAAATCTATTAAAAAACTGATTTTAATCCCCACCAAACAGGGGCTTAATATACCTTTGACTTCCTCTTGTTTGTACTTATGAAGATACGGATAGAGTCGGCATCTTTCATGGGTCCCACAATTTTTTAACCACACATTTTAAAAACTTCTATCACAATCCACTAAAAATTTAATTTTAATCCCCACCAAACACCCTCTAAGTTCTGTCCAGATCCAACTTATTAAACAAGTCAAAGTCATTAACCATTATATGATAAATTTATCATAAATCAAGAAAGTTTTCGTCTTGAACACCAAATCCCTCAGCTATTCAATTTTTTTCTCCAGCAAAATCATGGCTGTCCATTTCCAGAGGGGGCAACAGATATTCAAGTATTTAGTCCAAAAAAATATATGTGGTGCAACCTCCAACAAGGTGATTTTCAGGAGGGCTAGGGATCCAATTTACCTGTACATTTTTGGTTGGGTGTACAAGATTTGTTGTCATACCATCATAATATTGATGCAGAAATTATCATATGGTCGTACCAAAATGGCACATGGGTTCAAACCTCAATGGTCCCATGTCATCAAATCTTGTAACCTGAAAATAGAAATTTGTCGTGTTTTTAAGAGAATCAAACAAGTCAGGCATCTGATTAGGGAGCAAAATATTGATGCATCCTATTATATAAGTCCATTTCACTTACAATTTTGGCTATGTTAATCCTATTTCATGATGCTATTATTTTGATTAATAGTAGCTCTAAGGTCTGTTTCATTGCCAAGGCCTACCCCACACCATGCAACAGATCTGCCCCCTCTCCCCAATCCATTACTTGGACACACTGCGCAAAATGTGCTAATTTAAAATAAATATTTTTTCTTGAAAAAAAAAAAAGTTATTTCTTTTAAAGTGACCATTTCAGTAAATTTTTGCCGTTGATCTGTGTTCTATAAGGCATGAAAAGATATTGCTTAAACACGAGGCGTTTCAAAACGTTCCGCATATAAATAGAGTGTGAAAAAAGACAGTCAACTCCTCTTTTAACTGTCTATCGCTGACTTAAGTAATAAAAGGGGCTCTTCTTCTTTCATTTTTAAATTTCATTTAGAATTTAATTTTTCACCTCACGAGCAAGCCATGAGACAACTCTTGCAAGCCAGATGGCCAGGGCTGGTCCTAATCATAGGAGGCATGGGCAATTGCCTAAGACCCGCTTTGATGAGGGCCCTAGATTATGTAAAGTGAATTGATCGATTGAAGAAAAACGAAATTATAATTAAGAAATTTTTAAAATTAGAATTATCATATACAAACAAAAAGAAACTAATAAAATCTGAAAATACAAATATTTCTAAAAAAGATTATATAAATAACATAAAACTCATCACATACGTATCACAACCATTATTTTCTTCATATGTACATTTTCTCATCCATCATTTTTCTTAATAAGAAACAGAAGGTCACTTTTCGTTCTTCAAAAGTTACGGTCGCTACTTTTTCTAATGCTCTCGTGGTGGGTCTTACACTTATTCAAGAAGTTGCTGTTAAAGACACATATATTCATTTCTCTCTCTAGATTCTTGCAATTCATTTTATTTGTACATTTTTTTTTTCAGTGTCATTCTATCGATGAATGTTTTAATTAAACTAATGGTTGTTTTCTACTTAGAGTCAATAATTAATTTTAATCACACATTTTATAGAATTCACAACTTTTCAATTACGCATTTCATCAACTTTTATCGAAATCTGCTAACAATTCGATTCTAATCTCTATCAAACAGGGCATAATATTCATAGGGGCCACATATTTGAAGATGGCGTAAAGCCTCAGAAATATCAGGGCCAGCCTTGCGGATAGCAACTCAAATGGAAAAATGCTAGCTCCACTTGCGCATGACTCACCTTCGAGGCAAGGTCAGCCAACAAGTGAACTCCCATTTATCCCTAACTATACTTCTAAAATGAAAAGAATGGTGATGACGACTCTGATTTCTTCCCTCATAAATCAGAGGTTTCTTCTTCGAGAAATGGTGCTCAAAATGAATGTGGGATTCCATGCAACACATGGTGTCAAAAGAGGTAACAGCAGCTGAGACATTAAAATCTCACCGTAGCTATCCATCACAGAAAAAAAATGTAAAATAGAAGATGGGATACTGGAAAATTAAAACAGAGAATTGAATACATCAAGAAAGTTATTCACAGTAAATTTTGCTTATTATCTATTCTTGTTACTTCTATAAATCTCCTTATATGAGAATTGGTGAAATATAAATGAAAGACGATCGTCCTCTTTCATCGATAGTCGTACTATACATGTTACCGAAAAATCGCCTAAAAATCCTTCATTTACAGTTGCTAAGAAACCATACAATTTGTTTCCAAAATATACGATGGCAAGCTCTTGAGCTTTATGTTACATTGTTTTCTTGACTTTCTTCGAAATTGAGTTTACTATATGAAAAATGCTGTGAGTACAGAGAAAAAAATAGAATTGATACATAATCTTGAATTTCACTCACATGGGGGTGGGCCCCACATAATAAAAGTATTTGGCAAAAACCCCACCTATCCACTGTTGTGTGTATTCTCTTTGGTACAGGAATTCAAATTCCAAATTCCTCTACCTATAGCACGGTTGTTACTATATTAGAATTTATAGGTATAAGTATAACATTAAAGTTGACCTAGTGTGATTCAATTTTTCTTATTTTTGAAGTACGTTCCTGGCTCTAGGGCATTTTGACTTCAAGATACCAATGGTAAGTAGTGGCTGGTCGTGTCATCTTAAGTATAAATCATATGTGAACTTATCCAGCAATGAATTTTGTTCCGTTGTGACGGAAAAGAGTCTTGAGGTGGAAGATAAGAAAGATGAATTTAATGTGGTCAATTGTGTAATTGAAGAAATCAATGAACATTGACAGACTTTTATGGTTACGGGAGTTCGTTAGCGATGAAATTAATAGAAGCTATCGTTTGGTCCCCATTATTTGAAATTTTAAAGGTTGAAATAGTTTTTTTTTTTTTTTTTTGGGAATTACGCGTACATTATTTTATTGAATAATGTGTGATTGATAACTGAGAGAGAAAAATGAATTATAATTTTAATGGGGTCAAAACAAGACGAAATGAAATGAAAACACAATTGGAAAGAATGGTGCTATAACTCAAGTCATTGTTTTTTTCCAAAAAGCGCACAAGTTCAAGAAACAAAGGGAGCGACTTTATCTAAAGAAATCAAAATCGCAACTGTACTGAAGAAAATGTATACTGGTGCGCCTAAACAATCAAAATATCTACTCTACTGAAAATCCAAGACATTACGAAGCCCATCCATATATATTCGACACACATAAGGGGAAAAAAAAGCGTGTCGTCCCAACTCATCTGCTTCTATTATTTATCTTCGATTTTGAATTGAGGATCACGCGAAATGACTGTGTTATTCAGATGGACATCTTTCCATTCTCGAGGATCAATCAGCGGTAGAAAATAAAATCATGGCCGTTTTGGTTAGATATTATTAATGCAGAATTTTTGTACAGGAACTAATGGCGAGGGGGATTAATAAAAACTGGTGGTCTTGCTCTGTAAAATTTACCGCAGTCTGGTTCATCTGTGCAGTTACTTTTTGCCGTCTCTTTTAAATGGCTCTCCGTAACTCTAATTTTCATCAATCTACTACTGTTTCAGGTAATTATCAGTTTTATTTTATTGTTTCCGTCTTTTTTAGTTCGTTATTGTTGGTTTTGCATTGAATTGCGAACGGAATTCGTAAATTTATGTTAATTTGATTTACTGTTTGTTTAATTAATTGTTGGGCTTGCAGTGAATTGTGAACGGATTTATTAAGTTTATGCTAATTTGAGTTAACGGTTTGTTTGGTTGTTACGGTCTGGGTATATTAATATTTTCCTTTCGAAGTGGCCGATTAAATGACTTCAAAAGGTTCAACTGGAGAAGTGCTTGGTGCGCATTGAAAAAATGAAAAAAAATTAGAAGGTAGGTTAAGTGATCTGAGTCAAGCTGAAAGAAAGCCTTACTCCATGACTATAGGTAAAAGCTCCAGCTAAGTCGAGCAAATTACTACTTGCTCACTGAACAACAAAATATAACCGATTACTCACTCATCTATTCAAATGCTTACCCGTTGATCACTCGCCTTATTTCCATCACCCTAAACTAACGAAATGTGCCAAGTGACAGACGAAAATCCCACGTGGCACATAAATCGAACGAAAACCCAGTCGAAATCCCACCTTCGCTTATGCAAACCCAGTGGAACGTGAGCTGATATTTCCATCACCGCTGCCGGCGAATCGGTGGAACGGCCCAAATTTCCACTACCCCAACTCCACATCCGTGTCTCTGCCTTCAAAGCTCAATGGCAAGAAGCATTTTAGAACATGGTTCACACAAGGTCAAAATCGCCCTCAAATTCCTAAAGAACCCTAAAAATCGCCATCCAAATTCACCTCCAAATTCATGAAGAACCTTAAAAATCGCCCCAAATCCTGTACTGATTAATGGGCATGAACATCACGGACTAGGCTTTGTTACACCGATTAATGTCGAACATGTATTCAGAGTCCTGGAAATGGAGGGAGAAGATGAAGGTGCGGGAAAGTGGGGAGTGGCCTTTTGCACTTTTGCCCATTTGGCCTGATTTCACATGTGTGATGTGCCACGTGGCATATTTCATTAGTTTAGGGTGACAGATGATAAAGGGGTGAGCAATTGGATACATGGATAAGCAATGAGTTATGTTTTATTGTTCAGTGAACAAGTACTAATATAAAATAAAGTTGAGTGAGCATTGATTAAATTTACTTCTATCTTTCAATGAGAGTTTACTTTGCTCATTTGCTGCCCCTGTTGAACTATTACTACTAAAGTTCAAAAAAATTATTTATCCTTGGATCACTTTTCTAAATTAATTGTTCTTGTAATTGAGTGAATTAGTATAATCTAACAAACACACTTTCCACGTCAAGACAAGACAAGCAAAAGTAGCTTCCATAGCATTGTAGTTTCCAAGGGTTACACCGATTTCCAAGGGTTACACCGGTCTCAGGGGTAATCCTCAAAAGTCGATAACCTCGCTGAAGTTCAAGTGGAAATGGGGATTTTTATTTTTTATGCTGACATAGAATATTATTGTGGAAACCCCATAATGATTACTATATTTGGCAGTGTGGACTTGCAGCCTCAGAATTGTGATTAGATGAATTTCATCCCTATTTGATTAGATTTAACCAACTTCAATTCCAACCCGCAAAACTCCATCCAACTGAATGCAGACTTTCTGTAGGCAAAGTTCCCTCTGATAACTGGCGAGAATTATAAGTAGTCATTAACCAGTCTGACTTGGAATTATGGAGGCTCTCATCTATTTGTGGATAACTCTCGGGGCCAGATTGAAAGGTTGTTTTTACTATGTTTCGATAATTTATTTTCCGAATGCAAAGCTAGGCAGTTCAGAGTTCTTGTTTCAGTTACTTCATATATGTAAAAGAACTCCAGTTGGATTACAAATTTCAAAGAGAATGAATAAGTAGCATTTGTATTTGCAACATAGTTGTCCGTTTCAAATGCTGAGCAGAGGTCAAGACTATATGCAAAAATGGCAAAACATTTTGGATGAGAATGGAGCTGTTTTTCTAAAACAAGGAGAAACTTCTCAGTCTTTATCACTGTCAGATCTTTTTACTTTGTAGGGTGGAACTGTAATGCCCGGGCTCAAGGTAAATATTAAAATTTGATTAACCTTAGGCATTTTCAATGTAAGGTCGGCCTAATTTTTTGGCTGTAGGATGAATGGTTTCCTGTTCTGTGTAGGCTGCAAATCCTCTAGTGCGAGCAAATGTTTTGTATCTGAGGCCAGAGTACTCTGTTCCAATCTCGTAAGTTGTATAACAGCTTTATGTGTCATCAATTGCTGTGTTGTATAAAAGAAACAAGAAAGCCTTTGTTTGATTGAAGCGAGAAGAAAACTGGCCTTTTTAGTAAGGTTTTCATACGTGGATGTTTGTTTTTTTCTCTATTAGAATGCTTGTTCTGTAACAGATGAAGGTGGTTGGTTGTGCAAATGGAAGCTGAATATGTAAAGAATTTTTTAAATCTAGGTAATCCCTAATTAAGGTTTTGGATTTTAAGAGTATAATTCGATTGTTTGAATATGTCTGTTGGGAGAACTTTTTGCGTTTTTTGAAAGGTAATATATCTGTTGGGAGAACTTGTGGTCATGTTTTACTAAAAACCTTAAGCCCTTAGGTGACTGCTGAGAAATTTGGCGATGAAATGGGATCTCAAAACTTATTTCCTACTGAGCAGCGTAATTCCAGGCTCACAAACTAGAAAGGGACATGCTCTAATACTTCCTGATGCATACAGCCCTGGCCTGTGGAAATATTTATTATCAAACAAAGTGCAATTTGGCACAACCAAAAAATGTAAATGGTTGTGGCACAAATCAGAATAAGGTGCAATAATTACACAAACCTAGGAGATAAACATGAAAATGGGTTGAAGTCGACATTCACATAATTAACTCTGATGCTATCATTTAAGTATTCATCTCAAAACCAATGTTGGCATCAGGGGAGAGGTGTTCAAGATCTCTGGACTTTTTTGATGGAGTTAGAGTCACCTTATGTGTAGGAAAACGTTACACTCCTACCAGTTATTTGTATTTCAGGACACAATTTAAATTTCCTATTGGGATATTATGTATGTCCTTGGTTATTACCTCCCAAGGTTGCTGTAATGAGTAGTGAACATGTCAGATTTTGATGGTATTAAATTTGAATCCTTGCCCATTTGACTATCCTTGTATTGTTATAGCTTATGAACTGTGTAGTGTAATCTGCAAGAGTATGATATATAGCATCATTTTTCTTATTACATAATTGAAATGATTGATTTCCTGCTTACCTTGATCTTTCTGCAGAGAGGCTGTGAAAAGTATATTTTCTCCGTACTTAAACAAAGGTAAAACACATCAGTGCTTCATACCTACCACTTGACATCAATTTTTTCTTTTCTCTTTGGTGTTTTGACCTTGAGCTATAACAGTGTTCTCAGAAGCCTTTTCTAAAGCGATAAAACCTTAACTATGGGCATTCAAAGGAGTGCTTTGTTTTTGCATCCTTTTCTGTTATTTGGATGGTTATTTGTTAGCAATCTGGTTTCAAAACTCTAGCATGTACCATTTTAGCATGTTCCATGCATCACATCACATAGCTCCTGTGCCTGCTGCAGAAGAGGAGGTAATCATACTGTTGGCCCAAATCTTCAAGTTTTCTTCTTTTACTCTTACCAAAACACAGCTCTATTTATAACTCTGAACTCCCAGATTGAAGTTGAGGTTAGTGCTGTAAAAGCTGTAGCAGATGATATCTGCCCATTACATATTATCCTAGATCGGTTGGTTTTGACTTCAACTGGTGTGCTACTAGGTCGTTGGCAGGTTATGTCTTTAATCTCTCTCAACTGTATCAGCCTCCGTCACTTCCCAATGTACACTGTTCATGCCATATTGGGACTTAGGAGGGTCTGTGGCTCAAAGGTCTTCAGTTTCTTTGCCTACTTTACAAGCAAAATATAAACTAAAAAGATTCTTTAGATATGAGTTACAGGAGGATGGGGTCAGCTAGGTGGATCTATGCATTTAAGTCCAATTTTCTCTCCATAATGCAGTTGGACCCGTATTTCAATTTACACATTATATCCGTTACCTTTCTTGCAAGCGGTGATGCTTATTTGTTTTGGGAAATTTTTCCATTTTTCCATTTTTTCGTCTTTTCCATATTTTTTATTTTAAATTTGAGTCTGCCATTGTAAGCCATCAAGACCTTATATTTTGGGGTTTATGATAGCCTGCATGATATATTGAACTGGGATGACATTTAATTTACAAGATATCGAGCATTTGATGGCAGTTAATTTGTTTAATTATCAATGACAATAAATGATGAGCACCCCTTAGAGAGCAAATCTTTTAACTATACCAGCATAGATTTAAATTGGTACCTTTTAATAGCTTTATTTGACTTCTTTCATGACCTACGTCGTGTTGCTTTTCTTCATCATAGACCTGTCCTTCAGAAAGCTTTTACTCTTAAACTTTACCCCAGATTAAGTAGAAATTCAAATATCAATCTAATAGTAGTAATCGAGGTTAGCTGGGAATATATCTCTTTCTAGTTCGGTTGTTTGTTCCAGTAGATTATGCTGCTTATATAATAGCTATTTAGCCCATTGGAAATGTGTTAAGATTTGTGAATGACTGGATTTTTGAATTGTGAGTGCCTAAATGATAATCGAATCTCTTACTAATAATTTTTGCCCATTCTTATCCTGTGTAGATGGTCTCTGGTACAGATCCAGTAACAATTCGTGCTAAACTTAGAAGTGCTTACCCACATTTTCTAGAAAGGCAACTTGTAAGCTCCCATTCACGTTAACAATATTCCTTGCCAAGTAAATGAAGTAGTTTTGGGAAATAGAAATTTGGTCACCAAAAAGACTGATTCCCTTTCGTTATGGTATTGATTAATTTTGTATTTCCAGCTATATGAATGTCATCATTATGCTTCTATCAACGTGTCTCAATGACTAATTACTCACATATCGAATTTTATAATGCTAGAAGCTATGTACTGTTGGACAAATTTAGTAATTTACAATTAAGATATCATTAGTGACTGTACATGCAGTTCTGTAGTTCCTAACAGTAATCTATTCATTTTCTGATATTTTTATCAGTTCCTTGCTTTTATATGAGATATCATGTAAATTTTATCAAGTTAATATTGAAATTACTTTAACTGTGGCATTCATTAATACTAGTAGAGCTTTAGAATTCTAATCTGACTAGAACTGGAAGGTTTAAGAGCTTTTAAATATAATTTGCAGGCTTATAATGACATTAATAAGATTCTGGCCTTAGGCTTTGACTTCTATTTGACAGCATTTGGGCTTCTTTTACCCTTCATCTAGGTTCTCCCTAAGATTACATCTTGAAGTCTAAAAGCCTGTGTGCCTAAGCCACCGTTTGGCCCCCTTTAAATTCCATTAAAATTCATTATTTTCCAGATTTTCAACCACATGCGGGCCCCATATGTCCATTCCAACTGACATTGCAGTTGACACGCGGAATTGGTGGTCAAATAATAATCAATGGAAATTTTTACACTAGAGGACTAAAAGACCGTCATACCCCTACAAACATTAGGTGCCAAAATGGGGGGCTATGCATTGGGGGGTAATTTTGTAATTTGTCTGGGAAAGTGGGGTGTGGTAATGTCCTTACATTGTCCAACGATCCCTTGGATATTGGTATCATCTGCCAAGCCATTAGATAGGGTGTAGACATGAGCCCCACTGTCGTCAAAAAGGTTGGGTTGAAATTTGGTTAAAAATTAAATTAAAGAGGGATAAAGGCCAAAGGGGGGCTAAAAGTGGTCCCGTTCTCTTTATGTAATTTTTTGTTGTGTTGTTTTTGTGTTATAAATTATTATTATTTTTATTTAGTTCATTGTGGAAATCTGAATATCCTTATCTAAAATCTGGCTTGGCCATTAACCCTGAAGGGTTGCTCAATTGGTCAGGCCTTGAGTTTGTTCTCCAATGGTCACCAGTTCAAGTCCCTTTAGAGCCACTGAAGTGAGTACTCGACCGTAAACTTCAGGGTCTCGTGGGATTATTCGAGGTACACGCAAGTTGACTCGGACATCCGTGGTTATAAAAAAAAAATCTGGATTGGCCATGATTAGATGGGTAGCATTACATGTTAGTTTCCTCGATAAAAGTTAAAGGATTCGCAATTTTCTACAATTTCCACGAGTTTTTTTTTGGTGCAATATCTTCTAATCTTGCAGTGGTTTTCTCCTAAAGTATGATAAGGCAATGCTCCACACTTCATTTGCTGGGCTTCTGGGTCACCCTAACAAGTTGTCTGAGGTACAGATCTGAGTATTGTGTGATCTGTGTCTAGAGATATCTCACAACATATTAGATTCACTACACTCACATGTATTAGTTAGCTTGTCCTGTATTTCTCATTTACTCCTGTACACAAATGGCCAATTGAGATAACTCATGCCATACATGATTTGATTGTTGTATGAAAACCATGCACACACTTGGTTGTTGCAATTCTTCATTTCCTTGTTGCCAACCAAATGACCGAAGTTGATGTGGATGATTCCCTTTGATAACATAAAACTTCGATTTGCTCTTTGTTTCAATTTATTAATCCTTGGTTGCTAATTGGTTTTCATTCTTTTTTTATATAGGAGGGAAATAATAGTTCAGCACTCAAAAATTTTCATGAGCTTGTAAGGATACCGAATGATAAAATTCATGAACATCAGGTAGTTTTCTATTTGAAATTTCTACAATGCATTTCATTCTAGTAAACAGTTAAATCCCTCATCATGGAATCATTGTACTTAGATCTCTATTTTAACAAAGTAGATGTTGGTGATATTGTATGACCTGACACGGTCGTACTAAATCTGATACTTGATAACTAGAATTCTAGATCTTTCTTCCTTTTCTTCTGGTGGGAATTTTGAACACAAGGGTGACAGCTTCTTCACCATTTCTTTTGGCATTCCTGTTAGCTGTTACGTTTATGGTTATTGTTTTCGAATTTTGTTGGACATAATCTACTGCATAAAGGTTTTAGTTACAAACCTGTTTATTATCAAGTTGGACTAGAGTTTCAAACCAAGACGTCTCTTCGATTTTTAATCTGATAAACATTTTCTTTATGATAATATTTTTGCTGAGTTTCCCTGGTTTCAAGTTCAATTTTAGATTTTTATATCATTCACATTGATTGAATGTGTTTTAAGATGTGTAGCTTTTTCATCTTTCATGTTGCTTACTGCTTATGTTAGGCTACAGTCTGGGAGCTCTGGTATGTGGAGGAGTATGATTCGCTGGCTCTTGCACTGAATGGAAGAATGAAGATTAGCTTTTTCTTCCTTGAGTTTTATCTTCAGGTTTCCATTAGGAACAATATGAATCTCATAGCTAAACCAAAAAGTTATTATATATTGTCATGTCCATAGACATAGTTTCATTTTATTTATTTAAATGCTTCAGTACAGTTGGACTAGCTTTTGAAAATATTTGTGACATATAAAATAGGGAATAAATAAATATTTAATATTATCTATATCCCATTTAACTTGTTTCTTGATAAGAGAAGTTGGTAATAATATTATATTTAATTATTATGAATTACTTTGAGAACGCGTGATCGAATAGTTACTACTTTGTAACAACGTAATCATAGCTTGTATGACAATAAATTATTGAGCATTCGAAAGGGATTGTAATTTTTTATTTGTCATCGTCAATTAAGATAAGCAAAATGTGTTTGCATTAATAACTTATTTTATATTTAATTATTTTCTATTTTGGATAAGACGTGATCTTACTAGTATAGTAGTATTGTGAATTCATGCATTATAATTAAAAAATTGAAGATATAATCATATAAATTCAGAGTGTATGGATATACTAGCCATATACATCAAGGCCTTGTTTGATCTGCATTATTATCTTATTAAAATGAAAAATATGATTGTTATACATTACATCAGCATTTAAATTCAAATTTTCTATCTCTTGTGTGTGTCTCAATAACGATTATATTTTTCATTCTCATTTTACAATAATTTGGCTCAAACAGGGGCCAAGTTTGATATCACGTGAGTTGACAGTTTTTTGTATTTTGATTTTAACAACACTCCTTTCGATCAATTATTAAATTTCCTATACATAGAGGGATGTCATCCACGATGTCAATAAGTGCACAAATCAATAAATTCATGGATTAAAAAAGATAGAAAGTGGTTTTTATTTAAAAGATTATGTTAGCATGTTTTCAAAAGAACAAAAAAATTTTAATCCAAATTTTGTATTTTTACTTATTTAGAAATATGATAGCTAAGTATGTCCTTTTACTTTCTCTTAACGAGATTTTTGGGCAAATTTCGTTATCAAGAATAAGATGTGCTAATTAATAAAATATTAATAATAATTATGAACTTTTCATGCAATTATAATGTGGTGCGAATATATTTAGCAAACAAAAAAAAATTGAATCACTGAATTTGTTAAATTTCAATGTGATTAGTTTCATAATTACTCTCCACTTTTAAATCTTGGTCTTTATCGTAACTTCAAATCTAATCGTTATGACATTTTTTTACCCTTTTTTTTTTCATGCATATACACATTTTGTGTGTATTTTGAACAATTCCTTGCTCACAGGCATCATATAAGTGTGGTGCCACATTTTTTTTTTTTTACAAAAATTAATGAAATTCGGATTCAATCTCTTATAAGCAGCAGCACGAAATTTTCCTACTAATAAATTCAAATTCATCTTCTAAAATCAAATTCGGATTTAATTGGTAGAACCAGGAAATTGAGCCGGCGCGTGGATAAGTGAAGGCTGAGCGTGGGTGCTTGTCCTAAACAACAAGAAATACAGCCTGCGTGGCATCGAAAAGTCCGGGTGTTTTCTATCTGTAGGTTGTTGGCCACACGCCCCTCTTTACATTACATCGTCTCTCTCAAATCTTAATCCAACAAAGAATTCTCAGAATCCAGATTTTGCCACACACACAAACTCCTCTCCTCTCCTCTTTTCTAATATGTAAGTAATAACATAAATTTTCTTGAAATATCCATTGGCGATATTTTCTTCTTTTTAGTTTTTGTTCAATTATAAAGCGTTTATTTGTATGAATTATCATGTGGGGGTTCTCTATGGATGGAATTTTGATTTAGAATTTAAAAATGGAAAGTTAAAAAGAAAACAGAGTTTTTGTGATATGATATGACATATGAGCAAAAAGGTTTGAGTTTTGTTGGATGAACAGCATCAATCAATCAATGGATCCCTTTTTCTATTTCTTGATTTTCCGTTTTAATTTTTATTAATTAGAAATTAATCTTTGGGCCCTAAAATTTGTAAATATAGCTCCACGTTGATGTACTACTCTCTCAACCTCAAAATAAGTTTTTAGATTGAAAATTATCAATTCTTCGGATTTTGGTTTGGCAGATGGGAGAGAGGAATAAGGGTATGGATAGAAAGTCAATAACTTGTAGTTCTTATGTTTGATGTTTAAATAGCAGCTTTTTTTGGATGTCTATTTTGGTCGAAAGATAAAATTTAAATAAATAAGTTTGTCTTTTTTAGACGTCGATTTTGTTGAAGATATAAGTCAAAAGTTTGTTATATCTGTAAATGCTCAAGCTATGTAGATGATGTGGTTCAAAATAGTATAAAGCTTTTGATGAAGAAATGGATTTAGCTTGCTTGTGTCGCTGTGTGTTAAAGACATATAATGATTAATAAGTTTGTGTCCTATCTTAAAGCTTGAGCTTCTAAATGAGATGGTTCGAAACATACTAGTTAGCACTTTACGTTCCCCTTTTTCTCTTATTTTCTTTGAAAAGGAACATTGCTGCTCGTGAAATACCATAACTTTTCTAGTATTTTTATTTTATAACATGGTTATTTGAACAATGGTTCATTAATTTCCAAAAAAATTTGGTTTGAGACACGTCATTTTTCACAGGGCGCAAGGTGGTAGCAAATTGCAAATGAATTCAGGGATTGCTCCTGTAGCTAAGTCTGGCATGGCAGTGGAGAAATCACCAAGTTGGTCAGTACTTTAACACCCTTCTCTCTGTTTTCAGGCGCGGGAATGCCATTTAATTTTGGAAAAAACCAGTTTGATTTTCTTATATATGTTGGAAAACATGGTTAAAAGTTTTATTCCTATCCAAAGGGTTGAAACGGTTGAAACACTTTTAGACCGTATTCCTTTTTTGTTGATATTAGTTTTCTACTTAAAAATGTGGAGACCAGAAAAAAGGGAACTAAGGAAATTACGTCTTGTTTAGGATGGTTTATGATGAAGACGTCGTTGGAGTTTTTTATAGAAGAGAATTCCTTATACTACATAGATGACTGGAAAATCCTAAAAATGAAGAATTGTCCAAATCATGGGAAAAGAGAGAGAACTTAATCCCGATCCTCTATAAAATATTTAATACTGCAGCTTAAGAGGGACAGTGCAAAGTGATCGGTCAAACCTATGTCAAATATGTGTATGAAAGGAACATTAAAATCCAAAATAAATAAATATTATTAGCAGGGCATGACATCTATTATATCTACCAAAGTAATTGTTCTATACTTGTTTAACGTGGATGATACAGGAGTATATATTTTTGAAGTATCTGTCTAATTCTTTTAGTATCTTTTTCCATGAATTAGATCACTGTTTATTATGTGTTTTTGTGATCTCTAAGACTTAAAAGTATATCTGTGATATCATTTTTAAAAAAGCCAAATCTGGATCCGCAAAATTTAAAAAATGAAAGAAATAACAATGTGAAGGAAAAGAGGGAAAGGATTCTCTAGAATAAAACTGTAGACCCTTTCTGTGTTGGTTCTCCAACTTCTGAATGAGCATGTATAAGAAATATGTAAAAATGTTATGACACTCGTGTATAATAAGAGATCCTCATCAAGTGACATCAAAGTGTTAAAACTGTTTTTGGTTTAATTTCTCTAGTTTTCCATGGACATTTTATTGGGGATACTATCTCTAAAATTTATTCTGGTGAGGTATAATTTCGCTCAAACAACAGCGCAATAAAGCGAGCTTCTGAGGTTTTTGAAACGTCTGCAAATAAGGTGCTCTTTGTGGGTTTTTACATTGCACAGAATCATTGAACTCTTCTTTCTATTTCTGCATAAATCTATAATTTTTTTTTAATAAGAAGTTGTATGATGCATTAAGCTAAGCGTTCCTGATTTGAGTAATAAGAGAGTAGAGAAATCAATGCTAGCTACGGGTTCTCTTGTAATACCAGAACGAACGCAAACCTCTTAAAATAGAAACTCAAGGATGCACTAGGGAGACCCTTGATCACATTACAATAAAAGAGTTGCACATTATCTCTGGTGTAATCGATATGTGGTTGTATATGCCTTAGCAATCTTAATTTTTGTGCAAAAAGAATTCAAAATCATCCATCAACTCTTAGGCAGCCTACTTAGAGACACTTTCACCATTATAAGCAACTTCTATTTAAAAATAAAAAAATAAAATTTATGGGAAGCCTCAATTTCAATGCTTGAAAGCGAATAAACCCATCAGGCCTAATGATGAAATAAATATATAGTAACAGAAGTACAAGAAAATGTTGAGTGATGTACTATTTAATATCTTTAGCAAGTTTCTTGTTCTCCATCTCATATCCTACAAGGATTCAACAAAGTTTTTTGTTTGAGTACATCCATCATTCAAATAGATTCTCTGTGAATGTTAGAAGTTTTTGTACTTGTCAGAACCCATTATTTTGGTTTTGTTGTAGTTATAGCTATTGATGGCCATCGTCGTACTTTTGTTTTGCTGTGTATGGTTATGAGTCTTATGACACACTTAGTTTTGAAGTTTCTCTAAATAACAAATTGCTTGTACCTAAAATTATGGGATTTCAGCTGTTCCTTTTACATGATTTCTAGAATCTTTATTCGCACTATTTCTTTGTCCGACTGGTGCAGTGTTGGCTCTGACAGAGCTACTTAGGGAACTGAAAAATGATTATTCATCACCACATATTTCTTCTTCTGAAACTTCTTACATTATAATAAATTTCCAAGAGTCATTTCATCTGGACAAGAAAATATCCTCCAACCATTTCATACCTGGTACTGATTTTTTTGCATGACATACATGGCAGATTGATGTTATTCATTTGGTGGGTTGATATAGTATGGATGATTTCGTAAATCGTTTTGTTCATTCAATTCATTTATTTTCAAATGGGAGAACACTCTTATGATACTGTTTGATGTGTAAACATCTTTTTTCCATTTTGTTTTATTGCTGAGACTAAATCTCTCTGTTGACAGTGTGCATTCTAGCAAGAAAAAGCAAGGCCAAGTTCCGAAAAGAATCCACAAGGCTGAGAGAGAGAGAATGAAACGTGAACATTTGAATGACCTCTTTCTTGCTTTGGCTGATTCTTTAGGTAATTAGTTATAGCAATAATAATTATTATTATTTTTCCCTTTCACATCTGAAGTAGAAAAATTGCATATCATCCTATAAGCCAGTATTCCCGATATCTGACGTGAAACTTGATGTCTTCAATGACTTTGGTCTTGCAGAACTATCAGATCAGAACAATGGTAAGGCCTTTTTATTGAATGAAACCAGTCGAGTGGTGACTGAAACACTAGTTCAGATCAAGTCTCTGAAGAGGGAAAATGCTGCTTTATTGTCTGAATCTCAATATGTAAGTCCATTGGCATTCAGGTGCTGTAGCCAAACCTTTTATGAAAAGATGGTGTTTAAATTTATACACCTTACTTAACAAGAATTACTCATTATTTGACCATCTCTTTCCTTTAACTTATAATTTCTTTATGTTAGATTACTGTGGAGAAGAAGGAGCTGAAAGATGAAAATTCTGCTTTAGAGGCTCAAATCGGGAACTTGCAGAGTGAGTTGAAGGCACGTGTTTCTGAGTCACAACTCGACCTGAACATGGTCCCTCCTGAATGTAATCTCCAAGAAGTTGCATCAGATACAAGTAATGATCATCCCAGATTTCCTTCCATTCAACCTGGACAGCAGCAAGTACAAACCGTAAATCCATTATATCTTGTCCCCATCTGCTCAAATATGCAAGCATATGTGGAACCCAGTACTACTCAACTTGCATCGAAGCCTAGCAAACCACATGCTCGATATCCTACACCGGCCGACACATGGGCATCCCAACTTCTTGAAAAGCAGCCCGAGTTAGGGAAGGAAATTCAACAAAATAACAGAAATAACGACGGATGTTAAACATCAAGGCCTTAAGGATGCAAAGCTGTGTAAATTTGACTGATATATGTAAGTTTAGTCTGCTACAAACTGTTTCCTACAACTTTATTTTAGGCATTTATACTCTCTTTGACATATGATGAATTGTTAATCAGTTAATAGTGTTGTCTATTAAGAATTATCAGCGCTCGTAGAACACCTTTGTCAACAATAACCAACGACAATAAGACCATTTCATCTGAGATATTTGCAAGTTTATACGTGACAAAAGATGGTAAAGATCATCCAAATAAAATTTAAGCTTGGATCACCCAAAATGTTGCAATACTTAACTACAATATTTAGATCTCATTTTTAATTTTCCATATAAGATATCAGTTTTAATTTAATTAGAGGGAGGGTCCCACCAACAGTTAGATACACAATCTATACATACACATACAGCAAACATACCCTTCTCACTGATAATGGAAGAATGGTTTTGAGCTCCTTAAGTAGTTGATTAATTCACTAACCAACATCATCTGGAGCCAATAACCGTATGACACGCGTCTTTTTGTGAACTAATCAGTTAAGTAAAGTCGGGAGTTTTGTTGTAAATTCTTGTTTACTTTCAATTGAAATGATCCATTGTAATAAAATATGTTTATAACGTCAAAAAGGTAATACTTGTAAACAAGAATTTATGTGGTAGTCGGGTAATTAACACAATCTCCAATAAAGTTGAAATGTATTTTAATTAATTGGAAAATATAACAAGATTAGTACCACAGCCCCAAAAAGTTGGAGTGCATTTTAATTCATTGAAAAATGTTGTTGGTGACAATTGTGTTTTAATTTTGCTCAATTGAATAACTACACATTTTTTTTTTTTTTTTAAATTTCCATTGGATAACTCAATCTGATTTCATTAGTTAGACTTGTGCATATTGATGACATAGCAGTGATGTCTGCCATTTATTACGATTAAGTTGTACTTATTTCACATCACTACTAGTAATTACGTGTGATGGCCATTATTTATTGAAAGTCGTAATATTGATTATCGTTAGGGTCCGTTTGATTGCAAGGATGGAAAATGGGTGGAAAGAAAATGTTTTATTGGGAATTGAAATGCCTGGAATTTGTTTTACT
>CAIGRO010311268.1:0-19645 GCA_903798355.1 Fraxinus baroniana | reverse complement strand
ACACCATTTTGTACATTATTTTGTACCTCTAGAATAATCCAAATTAAAATTCTGATTCATTCCGAAAATTGTTGGCAGAGGTCCCTAGGAATTTGCTTGCGAGTGCGCGACAATTGTTCATCCGCCCACGTGTTGTTTTACTTTTTGGCTTCCGATTAATTGCCTCACAAACTTGCACGGTGCAACTTTCACTCCACGCATGCCTTCTTTATTGCAAGGTGGTCTCAGCCTTTTAAGTTTCGTTTAATCCAATCCCAACTTTTGCTCCTCATTCAATTGGAGTTTGTTCTTGAGATAATTTCACGTGAATTTGATCCTTTAGCATTCAATTTCTGCCTATTGGGTTCGTGCATCCTCCAATAATCAATCTTAGGTACGAATCAACTATTAAAAGTGTGCAATTTAGTCCCAAACTTTGATTTTCTCTTTTTTTTTCTTTCATTTTTTTCTATTGTCTAATTTCATAAACTTACCTTGGTTTTCCTAACAAACATAATTAAAACATAATTAAGCTCTGATTCATTCAAATTAATTGCCCCGACTTATAAAAAATTACTTTTATTGATAATTTAGACTGATTATACATTATAACATCTATCTATTCAACATATGTTAATATTATTGCGTTTTAAATTTATTGTGAGTCTTCCAACAATTGATAGCCAATATTTAAACAATGTAATGGGTATGTAAATTTAATCAAGAAACGCAAAAAATATGAATATACTAGTCTTAAATTAAAATAAATAAAAAATAGGGTTCTTATTCCTCCAATACAAAAACGATCTAGCCTATGATGATTTTATATGAATTACAAGAAAATTAATGGAAAATATCACCCTAATCATGAAATAATGCAAAATGTGTTGATCTTCAAATCCAAGACTGAAATCTTTAATTTTTTTTTTTTTTTTATCATCTCTTAAAATATACTCCATTCATTCCATTTATATATGCCGACTATCCTTTTTTTTTTTTTTTTGTCTCAATTATGTAGTCATTTTTTTTATTGAGAATGTTTTGTTTTGTTCGTTTACAAATATAGCCTTATTTAATTTATCTAATTATAATCATTTTTTCTACTCAATCTTGAGATCGTACATATAAATAAGGGTAAAATAAGAAAGTTTTTCGCAAAAAAAAATACTTTTTCAATAATATTAAATAAAAATGTTTAATCCGTGTGAAAAACAAAATCAACATATATAAATGGAATGGATGGAGTAGCAATATGGCCCTATACTCTTAAAAGTAATTAATTCCTTTATACTTTTGTCGGGTGAGAAGTTGTTGAAGTCACTCATGAAAGATTATTTTCCTAGTAAAAGCACAAGAAAATTTTATGCATGGTGCGGGCCCTATGGGGTCAAATGATCCTACAAAATTTTTGATTTTTTTTTTCAAGAAAATAGTAGTTGTTTTTACAGAATGTCAAATAAAGTCGCAACAATACATTTTTAATACTATTTCGAACTGCTCATGACTTAATTTTTCGTTCCTTAATGGCGCACGAAGACCGATCGTAGCATAAGTCACGGTGGATCAAAGTAGGCCATTCCAAACTAATATTTCAAGAATTTCGATAATATGCTAACTTTAAAATTTCGCCGGTGATCATATGCTAGCTGAATCCACAAATCACTTATGTCATCTACAAGCTCATTTTCGAAAACTATATCGTAGTCATATCGAATTATTCAAATGAATATAAAAAAATAGTTAAACATTCGTCAAACGTACATCTCCAAGAGAGATGTCTAACTGCTTCAATTTTCTACCTTCTCATACAAACTTTTGCATTCTGATTTTAGTGAAGAAATTTTTTAAATATCCTTCTGAGTTTTTAGACTCCGGTTCTTTTATAGATGATTCCAAAGATAATCATTCTTTCTCCAATATGTGAACACGTTCATCTGTTTTCTTGAGATTACTAAGCTCTGTCTTTAGTGTTTCTAGCTCATGCTTCAGTGAGATATTCTTTGGTCTCCACAGTGTCACCATGATACGCTCATTATTTCCCTATTTGGTTTACCAGTTGTACATATATAGTTTCCTTTTATATAGTCATTAGCTATAACTTAGGCATAATTCTAGCATTGTATATTGCACATTTGTACCTTTATAATGAAACGAACGCCAGACAGATGAGGCATTCAAAATTCAGTTCAATCCATTTGTCATGGTATCAGAGCCATCAAATTAAAAGAAATTTCTTCGAATATTTTTCAGCTATTTCAAGTCACTGAGCATCAATTTTGCTCCAGTGACACTTGTTCTTGGTTCAGGATCTAACCTTGCTTGGTTCTTGGTGTCATCGGTGTCTGCATCTTGTGCTATCGATTTTCTTTTTGGATTTCCATTCAATTTCTGTCTGACGTCTCTGGTTGAAATTCTATTGGATTTTTTTCTCTGCAAATTATGTTCGCGATTCACTTGTGAGCTACTGAACCCTTCGATTACTTCGATTTTTTTTTCTTTGCTTCTACCTTCGATGTTCGGATTCTTCCATCACTTGGGGTAGTCTCAGATTTCTGGCCGTCTTCTTTGGGATTCTAGGTCAACCAAGTTCTGGTTAACGTCGCCGGTTGTAGATTTTCTATTGTTTTCAGGTCAACACTTCCTTAGTGGTCGACGGTTGAGTGGATCGGAATCTGTAGTGGCAAGAGGAGGTAGCGAATTCTTGAATCGTCAATCTCGTAAAGGTACAAATCGGACCTTCAGTGTGATTTCTTATTGGGCTTTCTAATATTTTCATTTCGGCTGGTCATAATACAATTATTTGGGCTATAAGGATTGGGCTTTGAATTTTAAACTTCTGGTTATATTTCAGCAACATAAGATAGATTTTGGGCTTACAATAGTGAATTTATTTGGCCTTTGAAATTGTAAATTGATCTGCTGAAGGATTAATTTAAGGTACTGAATATTATTGTTACGAGTAGCATGTCAACCAACATGTTCGATTCTTTTGCTATGAAATTCACGGGTAAAAATTATTCTGCCTGGGAATTTCAATTTCGTTTATTTGTTATGGGGAAAGAGTTATGGGGTCATATTGATGGGAGTGATCAGGCTCCTACTGAGGTGCCTAAGCTGACTCAGTGGCAGATCAAATATGCTCGGGTGATGACGTGGATTTTAGGATCGGTAGATCCTCTTATTATTCTTAATCTAAGGCCATATAAGACTGCTAAATCTATGTGGGAATACTTCAAAAAGGTGTATAATCAAGACAATATTGCTCGACGTTCTCAGTTAGAGTACGAGATTGCCAGTTACACTCAAGGCGATCTCTCCATTTAGGATTATTTTTCTGGATTTAATAATCTCTGGGGAGAATTTACAGACATATTTATGCCAGGTACCAGAAGAATCTATATCTACTGTGCAGGAAGTTCATGTGCAAAGTAAGCGAGACCAGTTTTTAATGAAGTTACGACCTGAATTTGAAGCCACTCGCTCCAATTTGATGAACCGTAATCCAGTGCCATCTTTAGATGTCTGTTTTGGAGAATTACTTAGTGAGGAGCAACGGCTTACCACCCTGGCTACTTACCAACATGACAAAATGATACACAATGCAGTGGCTTATGCTGCTCAAGGAAAAGGCAAGGGACAAGACATGCGGAAGATTCAGTGCTTCAACTGCAAGGTATACGGACATATTGCTACCTACTGTACACGAGAATCTTGCAACTACTGTAAGAAGCTGGGGCATATTATCAAATATTGTCCTACTCGTCCCCAGAATAGTCAAGCATTTAGCTTATCAAGCTACTGTGAGTTCCGCTTCTTCTACTGCTACAAGTGACTCCTCTACTCTTACTACTGAGAAGGTACAACAGATGATTATTTCTGCACTTTCAGCCTTAGGATTGCATGGTAGCTGTTCCTTTTCCTCCTCATGGATAATTGATTTGGGTGCATCTAATCACATGACCAGTTCTTCTGATACCCTTAGCAATGTTCGAACTTATACTGGATCAGTACACATTCAAATTGCTAATGGTAGTTAGTTACCTATTCATGCTATTGGGGATGTTGATTCCACTGTTAGAGATGTTTTTGTATCTCCTCGGCTTTCTACCAATCTTTTTCATTCGGTCAATTAGTTGATAATAATTGTGATGTTCATTTTTCTCGTGATGATTGTCTTGTGCAGGATCAGGAGGGGCCTAAAGTTGGATGTTTATTTCGTATGCAATTTTCCATTCCTACTGTTATTTCATTTGCTTGTAACACTGTGAACAATAAGTGTGAAGTATGGCACAAACGGTTAGGTCATCCTAATTTTGTTATTTTATCTCACGTAATAAACTTTGGTTTATTGGGCAATAAAAATCAATTTTCTTCTCCTCTCTCTTTTGATTGTTCCACGTGCAAATTAGGGAAAAGTAAGTCTCTTCCTTTTCCTTCTCATGGTAGTCATGCTAAACATTGTTTTGATTTGATTCATAGTGATGTGTGAGAAATTTCTCCTGTTATCTCACATGCAAATTATAAATACTTTGTTACATTCATTGATGATTATACAAAGTATACTTGGATCTATTTTCTTCGTACTAAATCCGAAGTCTTATTCGTGTTTCAAAAATTCACTACCTATGTCGAAACTCAATTTTCTTCTGGCATTAAAATCTTGAGGTCTAATTCAGGTGGTGAATACATGTCTCATGAGTTTCATGATTTTCTCCAACAAAAATACATTATTTCTCAGCGTTCTTGTCCACATACACCTCAGCAAAATGGTTTTGCTGAACGTAAAAATAGAAATTTGTTGGATGTTGTTCGTACTCTTTTACTTCAATCATTTATTCCACCTAAATTCTGGGTTAAAGCATTATCTACGGCTGTTTATTTAATTAATAGATTGTCGTCCAGTGTTTCGAATTTTGAAACTCCTTACTTTCGTCTTTATCATCAGCATCCTAGATATCTTGATATGCATACTTTTGGCTGTATTTGTTTTGTTCATTTGCCTTCTCATGAACGTCATAAGTTATCTGCTCAATCTGTTAGATGCGCCTTCATGGGTTATAGTACTTTCCACAAAGGCTACGTTTGCTACGATCCATGCTCTAACCAATTTCGTATTTCCCGTCATGTTGTGTTCTTCGAAAATCAGTCATTTTTTTTCTTCTCATGATGAGCCTTTGCCTGAGATACATGTTTTGCCTAATTTTGATAACTTGACTCCTTCTATTGATCGATTTAAGTCTAGACTTGTATATGAAAAATGATGATCTACTTTGCCCCTTCCTGTGTCTAGTTCGCCATCTGAATCTATTCCTACTGAATCCTCTACGGGAGATCCGGATCCTACCCTAGTCCCTCATCGTTCGACTAGAGAATCTCGTCCGCCGGACCGGTATGGTTTTTCTTATACCTCTCTTCATGTTACTCTATCATCTATTCCCATTCCGTCGGGTTATTCTGAGGTAGCTAAACATGACTGTTGGCGTGCGGCAATGGATGACGAACTTCGAGCACTTCAGGATAATCGTACTTGGGATGTTATCCCCTATCCTGCTCGGGTGAAAGCTATTGGTTGCAAATGGGTTTATTCTATCAAGCTGCATTCTGATGGAACTCTAGATCGGTATAAAGCTCGGTTGGTTGCCCTTGGCAATAGACAAGAATATGGGGTAGAATATGAGGAGACTTTTGCTCCAATTGCCAAGATGACTACAGTGCAGACTATCCTATCTGTTGCTACATCCCAAGGTTGGCCTCTTCATCAGATGGGCGTCAAAAATGCATTTCTTCATGGTGATCTCAAAGAAGAGATATACATGACCATTCCACCTGATTTGTCATCCTTTTCTTCCTCAGATGTCTGTAAGTTGAAATGATCATTGTATGGACTGAAATAAGCTCCTCGAGCATGGTTTGATAAATTTCCTTCTACTTTCTCCAATTTTCATTTAAGCGGAGTGCATATGATACTTCTCTATTTTTCTGCAAGATATCTCTTGGCATTGTCCTTCTTCTAGTTTATGTTGATGATATTATTATTACTGGGACCGACTCTACCTTAATCACCCGACTGCAGCAACATCTTCAAGCCTCATTTCATATGAAGGACCTTGGTCCTCTTACATACTTCTTAGGCTTGAAAGTTCATACTGATTCCTCTGGCATTTTCTTAAATCAGCATAAATATGCTCAGGATTTGATTGCATTGGCAGGTCTTCACTATACTTCTTCTGTAGATACTCCTATGGAAGTTAAAACGAAGTATCGTCGTGAAGAGGGTGACCTCCTTTCCGACCCAACTATGTATAGACAATTAGTGGGAAGTCTGAACTATTTGACCACTACTCGACCTGATATTTCCTTTGCAATACAATAGGTTAGTCAGTTCATGTAGGCTTCACATCATCTACACTTAGCTGTTGTTCGTCGTATCGATCGATATATTTGAGGTTCTCCTAGTCGTGGCTTGTTATTCCCTACTGGGATTCCTATTCTGCTTGTGGCTTATAGTAATGCTGATTGGACAGGATGTCCTGATACGGGCGATCTGTTACCGGTTGGTGCATGTTTCTTGGTGACTCTTTGATATCTTAGAAGAGTAAGAAACAAGATCGCATATCCAAATCTTCCACTGAATCTGAATACCGTACGATGTCTGCTGCTTGCTCTAAGATTCTTTGGCTTCGAGGTCTCCTTGCTGAAATTGGTTGTGTTCAGTCCAATCCTACTCCTCTACATGCAGACAACACTAGTGCCATTCAGATTGCTGTCAATCCCCTTTTTCACGAACATACCAAACACATTGAGGTTGACTGTCATTCCATCCGAAAAGTATTAGACACTCGTATCATTTCTCTTCCACATGTTTCTACTGACCTCCAGATCGCAGATGTGTTTACGAAAGCCATAACACGATAACGTCATTAGTTTCTTGTGGGCAAATTGATGCTTCTTGACCGACCAGCATCAATTTGAGGGGATATCACCATGATACGCTCCTTGTTTCTCTATTTGGTTTTACTAGTTGTACATATATAGTTTCCTTTTATATAGTCATTAGTTATAACTTAGGCATAATCCTAGCATTGTATATTACACATATGTACCTATATGATGAAAGGAAAGCCGGACAGAGGAGGAATTCAAAATCCAATTCAATCCGTTTGTCACATAGTTCTAATTCCTCTCTACAGGAATTCACATCATTAATTTGAGAAAAAGGAATCGAAGCATATACATCGTACATGATCCCTTCGCTGCTATTCCTGCTAAAAAATTTATTTCGTAGCTTTTCTAGTTGGTCTTCAAGGAGTTCTACATCTTTTCTTGAGCAGCTACTCTCAGCAGTGCATCAGTTTCAGCCAGTGTTGTCTCCAAAATATTGATTTCTCCCTACAAAGCCTCTTTTCCACAAAGAATCTTTTCAAGGTTGTCGAGCGCATGGATGCTAGAGAGAATATAACAACATAGAACACTACCTAAAAACTGTAATGGGTGGTTTGAGAGAGAATGGACTTACTTTTTCCTACATTTCTTATCATCCCAATTAAATCTTCAAGGTGAATGCCAAAAAGTTGTTCCCCACCTTCCGATTTCCCACTATATGGGTGGACTGTCTTAAACAAAAAATGATAAATATAATTTCAATTGTGTTCTTAGTCCGATTGTTCAAATAAATTAAGACCAATAATCAATTGAAACAAATTTAATAAAATCATTTACCCAAATCTAGAATGAAAATAAAAAGGCCTTCTGTTTTTCTCTCTGACAGTATTAAGTTAATACCATCCACTTTCAGCTTACTGTATACCATTTTGTAAAGAACTAAAATATAAGACAAACATATAACATAACAATCGCTCTTGAAACGTTCAGATTTTGACCAGCAACAATTGGAAAAGTTAATTATGTTTTCTTCCAAAAAAAATTAGATCAACAAATATGTATTTTAATCTTGAGTTTTTTAAAGAGAAAAACCAAATAATTAATTCAAGATTGCAAATTTCATGAACAAGAAAAGTTTTGTTTCATACTGAACGCGAAAACTCATACGGAAATTTTTTGCTTCCACAAAGTCAACTACTTCTGGTGCAGAAGAATTGTATCTTCTTCATTTAAATGTTCGGCTTCTCTTGTAATAGGGATACTATCATCAGACATGGGCTCAGGCTCTTCAATTGAATCTGAATCACCATCTTTGAAAAAGATGCCAAGATCAGAGCCTTCATGGCCTTTAACCTCAATATTTATATTTTTGGGATGATCAGGTTGATTTTCTTTGCAGGCTGCCTCTTATTTTGTAGACTAATAATTTGATAACCAGTTACTAATACCATCAATATGTCCAGAGTATAAAATGAAAAAATACAAAAAAGGATGCTGACGTTGAAAAATGTAATGACAAAATTCAAGCCAACTTAAAGATTTAGACACGTATTTGCTAAGGGATTAATCAAAGGATTGTAAGATGATAATACTATAATCTAGGCTCCAATTACATGATATATTTGAAACACGAGAGAAATGTGTGAAGTATATCAATTTTCCCATAATTCGTGTCTTAATCTTAACCATTACTTCCTTAGCTTTATATAGGAGAAGTATGCATGCAAGTAGTACCCCTATCTTATCAATCTCGATGTCGAACTGTAAGTACATCTGTTGGCGTAACGAGAGTGGTAGCCGAGCTCAAACCTGTCACATAATTAATAGTTTCTAGTACAAGTGGTCCCCAGCAATTAATGCGTTACTTAAGAATAGAAGCTAAAACTTTTGGTTGGAGGATAGTGTGGGCGCTAACGTGAGACATTTCCAAATGTACTCTTCTTATTGGTAACTTAAAGATTTTGTCGGTGATTCTTAATAATTTTCCATTATTCTATCTTGAAAGACTACATAAACCTCCTGTTTAAACCACTAGAAGTCCGAGCTGAACTCACACCCAAGCTCGTATTGTAGTTCTTTCATCAAGTACATAAATCCGAACTAAACGACCTCGGAGGTCGGTGTCAACAAAGGAGTATCTTATAGTGGTGAAACGTATGAAAACCATGTTATGATCATTTCGAATGTAAGAAATAACCATGCAACGAACAATGAATCATGAAGTTATCGAGAACAAGATTTAAAGCATGTTTTGCTAAGCTCAAAAGTAAAAAAAGAGTCAAATTTAGCTTCTTTCTGGACAATATCAAGAGTGATACTGCCCAAAAAGAGCTGGCTTCTTCTACAAAAGAAACAAAGCCAACTGTGCTACTAATTTGTTGTTGCTGTTGTAATTTCGGATTCCGTAGTACAGTTGAACTTGTATTATTGAGATTCGACACGGGGAACTGAAAATAAAACTAAAATTGGTCAAAAACTCCATTCATATTTAATTGAAGTATTTCTAATTAATCCACTTCCAATACCTCAATTACTTGTAAATGAACTCTTCGACAACATAAAGAACGTCGATAAACATGGATTACAAATTCTTTAAACTTCAATTTACATCTACATTATCCAAAAACCATTACTGATTCAGTGAAATAAAATTAAACAAAAATGGATATTAGATGAAATTGTAGCACCTGAAATTACGTTGACGAATCTTACATGAAGCAGGGAGCAAATGGTGGGAAGGCAAAGGGTAGAACCGTATATTAACTTGATTAAACTTAATACCGCCACCGCCATAATATCCTTCATTGAGAAAACACGTCGATAACTTCGCTTCCATTGATGAAACGGAAACACGGACAGAGAATTGACATATATACATAGATGGTGAGATAGTGTGTGAGAAAGAAATTGAGTGTTCCTCGATACGAGGAAACAAATGTAACAGTTTCTTAGGACCAACGACTGCTTATAGACTGGGTAACGTTAAAAGAGCAAGTTATATATCCTGTTCTCTCAGGCAATTTCTCGAATGTTTTCGAGAGTTTATTATACGGTACATCATGGTGCAAGGAAATGTGGGTGGACTGGGATAGTTGACACGTGTTGGATATTCGTGGTTGTGAAACGTGGGGTCCACATTGGCTTTGTGTGGGACATTTTTTTTTAATAAATTTATGTGCATAGCTTAAAAAGTTGACAAAAATTTAACACATGTCTGGCTCTATTTTAATTTAATATATTTTTCTCTTTTTCATTTTTAATCACATTTTCCAATAAAATAATATTATACGTAAGCCTAAAAAAAATTCTTATATTTTAACCACATTCTCCAAAAATTTTTTATTTCAAAATATATTTTCCTCAAAAACCTCGTTAAAATGGATACAAAACAATAGATATGTTAAAGTTAATAATTAATTTTAGATACTTATTTCATAAAACTTACAATTTCATCAATTTTTGAACTATATATTTCATCAACTTTTGTCAAAATTTACTTAAAATATGATTTTTAGCTAACACAAACATGGGCAAAACAAAGGGTCAAGAGTACACATGTTGCATCTTGGTCTCTATTCTTCAAACTGATCATTTATGTCCTTCTAATATTAGTTGCACTTGAGTCCTTATAAACCATTTTACCTTAATCTTAAGTTAGCAAGCCAAAACTTTATTAAAAAGATAATTTTATCCCTATCATCGAATAAAAATTAATAACGATAGGAAGAATTATTCTTTATCTCCAAGCCCACATCAAAGTAATTGGATTATAATCGTTGCGATAGCAGTAAGGCAGGACGGTAGGAAGGAAAAGAGTTTATTTTCTTTCCATACAAATAAGTTCTAGACAATTGAATTGTTTCCATGCAATCAAACATTCCGTTAGTGTTATATTTAGTTTTTTGGTTTATTGAAAGAAATAAATACATATATACTAGGGTAAAATTGTCTAATGGGAACCTATCGAAATGTAAATACTATCACATTCATATTTACCCATAAAAATAGCCTCTAACAATTATCCAAGATATGTTCATGTATATTACTTATCTCTAAATTGTGGATTAACAACTCGTGAGATTATGAGGGAGAAAGTGACTAATACAAGCGTGGAAAGCCCACAAACAAAATGTTTCCTTTTCTGTGACTGCTTTGCTTTGTCTACCTTCAGACACAAAAACCGGACATATGTTCTTTGACTGTAATGGCAAGTCATGTTCCACAAAATTGTTGGACGCCAACTCGTTCACCAGTACCTTTCCTGCTGTCCATGTAAGCTTACCAAAATATTTTTCATCATATCTGTGCAAACCATACAGATTTTTTTTGCTAAAGTGCGGGCTCAGTATATGAAAATGGATAGTTATACCCACAAAGAGTAGGAATGGCAAACAAAGGATCAAGAAAAAGTAAAGAGTATTTTTAGGGGAATATTATCCTCTTTGACATTATCTTGAGCATCCAATTCAGCCCTTAGTCTATATGAAGATCTATTTAAACTAGATTAAATTCCTTTTGTACTTCTTCGTCAAGGGCAAAAATTAAGTTGCTCTATCATATGCAAAATGTTCTGAAACCAATATCAGTTAAGTTAGGTTTTGTTTCTGGTAATTCAAAGTAGATTAGAATTATTTTAACGGCTGTGCCATATGTACATAATGATTTACACACACATAAAGTGGTGAGATAGGATTAGAATTTTTTCAACCAAATAAAAAAACGAAGCCGACTCAATTTTGAAAGTAAAGTTTTCAGCAGTCCTACTAAAATATTAAAGGTACTACTATTCACTAATATTTATGGATATAATTTATTATTGTTAATTAACTAAACAATCTGTTAAAAAAATTATTGAAAAATATAATGAAATTCTTGTTCAATTGTTGAATGACTAAAAGTATAGACATCATTCCATCAAAAAGGAGTGGCAATGGGGCAACCAATTTGACTCAAACCTTCGAATCAATTTTACAGTGAAGTCAGCTAAACATAATTTCGACATGATAGTTAAGAGTAATTAAATTTGTACGTTGTAACATTTTAGCCTTGAGGATTTATCAAGTGAAGTAAAAAGTTGTCAAATGTCAATTAAGCCATTGTTTGGCTCTCATTTTTTAAAATATTTTTTTTTCTCATCAAATTCATTTTCAACGACATATTCTATGGGACTTGTAAATTTTATCACCTTTTTAATCGTACATTTTATCAAAATTTACTGAAAAAAACTATTTTTTATCCAAACCAGATAAGAGTTAAATAGTTACTTGTCAAATGAGCTTGAAACTTGAAGTGAGATGTCTAATCACTATCGGATTCTATACTAAGTTTTGATAGGGATGGCAATGCGGCGGGTCGAGACATCCTCCTCCCACCCCCCACCCTGGCACGTAATTTTCTTTTCCCATCTTGTTACCCTTTTAAGGTGAGGCGGGGCCCTTGCCCTGTTTACTGTCCCTTTCAATTTTTTAAGGCAGACCCTTAGATTTAGAGTATGTTTGGAAAATGTTTTTAAAAATATTAGAGCAATACTTGTGAATTTTACAAAATGTATAAATGAAAGGCTAGTGACCCTCTTGTTACGCTTAGCCAAGGTTGGGAATGCAGGTCGAATTTACCCATTTGGTAAAATAAATAATTTAAAGATATGTATTTCATTTATTTTTAAGCTCAAAATACAAGAAAACTCACAGTGTATTTTGTTGAAAATAATTAATTCGTTCAATAACATGGAATTTATTGTTTAAATTTAAAACATTAAACAATACAGCAACTACCATTGGCAGTTGTTTTGAAAGAAAAAAGAGAGACGTCTCGACCGAAGCATAAGACGAGTTGACAACTCTCCTCTCTTTCCTATTCTTCTTAATCTTCGATTGTTTGTTTGTTGCTTCATATCTCTGATTTAGTTTCCCTTTTAGGGCTAATTCTTACTTATAATATATTTCCTTGCTGTACCCATTATATAAATACGGGATACACAAGTGTATATTTACATTATGATTGTGCTTCTTTACTTGATCTACCATAATTTTTGAGATTCACGTTTTAAGTCATTGGCATATTGGATCTTTTGATTCTCACGAGGTAATGGCGGTGGTTTCTGGACCTGTGACACCAGGACAGGTATGATCCGATATTTACAAAAAAAATTCGATTCGTTTATTTGTATTTTATAATCACATCATCATCATCATCATTATTATTATTATTATTATTATTATTATTATTATTATTATTATTATTATTATTATTATTATTTTGAAATGGTGACGAATTTGATCTTTTATCGGATCACTGAAATGCAGAATTGGATTTTTATGTGGGCTGTAGTTGAATTTTTCAAGTCATTTTGGTATGCAATTTATCGCTAACAAAACATTCTGTGCCTTGGAGTTAGAAATCTGTTCTGTTTATTACGATAATATGTAGGTATATAATGAAGGTTTACAACTGAGCAGTGATGATTGAACTAGTTTATTGAGTCAATTTTCATTGAGAAGAAACTGGAATATACTGCATCCTGTACTTCAAGATCTATAGTGATGACTCAAAGAAATTTCATTTACTTTCAAGTTTACTTGGAATAAAATGCCTTGTATGTCCAAAGCAATGGCGGATCCAGCACTCAGTGAGCCTTGGCGGCCGCCCATGCTGGATCCGTCGGGAACAGTGTTTTTTTTTTTACGATGAATAAATGATTTAGATTTTATACCTAGTAACTTGTTTTATTTTCTAGATTTCTTGTAACTTCGTTGGTTGGAGTACACATATTTGTATGGAAAGTCCTAGTTTCGACTCCCTCTCCCAACAATTTATTGTGAAATATTTTAAATGCTACAATTTTAGCAAAATTAAATGGGATTAAGGGAGAGATTTGAACCCATGTCAACCCCTTAGAATATTGAAAGCTTGACCATTATGGCATTTATTGAATTTGATACCAAATTTACCACAATAATATTTGTTACATATTATCAGCCATTTTAATGAAATTATAAAAATTTGAACCACACGTTTCCTTTCAATTATATAAAACTTGGCCACAATATTATTTGGTAAATATTGCTAATTTTTACAACAAAATTATATATGTTTAGTTTGAACAAAATAATTGTTATATTTAAATTATATACCTTATTTGAATTACTTTTTTTTTTTTTCAAAATACGTTTTTCTTTCTCTTTTCAATTTCACATTTTTCAATAATATAATATTAAATGCAAATTCAAAACTTTTCCTTATTTTTAAATGCATTTTTTTTTCAAAAAAATTGGCATAAAACAAGCTCTTAATATTTTATTGCTGACAACGGTTGATAATCCACAACCGCCATGCTGACTCAAAATCTGGGTCCACCACTGATCTAGTGGCAATCTCTTTTCTGTGGCATCTTTTACCTTTTGTGAAACCTCAAAACTATCCTTCAACAATTCAACTACATATGAAGAGAAACCTTTCTTATGATATCCCAGGTGTCATTTTTGCTTGGAATCATCCCAGTTTTTATTGCATGGATATACTCTGAGTGCTTGGAGTATAAAAAGTCATTATCCCCATCTAAAGTGTAAGCTTGTTTCCCCTTTCTGTCCCTTACCTTCTTTAGCTATGGTCCATATGGAATATTTGTTATGAAATTTCGATATACTTGTTTGGGCAGCAGTAATCTGATTGAAATGGAAAATGCCACAATAAAGGAAGATGACCAATCTGTGTTGTGGGAAGGAGGTCTTACAAAATCAGCCTCCACAAATTTGTCCACTCCATCGATTAAAACAAACCTAACTAGGTCAATCTTATGTTTAATATTCAGTATCCTGTCTGGGTTTCCCTTTTGATCATGTTCATTTGGCTTTCTTACCTTTATTCTTCTTCATTTTCTAGGTTTCGGACGACGGATGACTCATTTTTGCTTGAAAATCGACAAATTCTGAGAGCGATGTGAGTTGTTTGATTATCTCGATTGTGTTACATGAATGTTCTATTTCATTTTTCCATTAAATGGTGCCACAATGTTATGCAGGTCTGAATTTGGTGGACTTTTATTCTATTGTTACGTATGTGACCGTACAAACTTGTTTCCAGATTCCACCAAGGTGCCCTTCATGTTTCCGACTTTTTCAAAAATCAGATTTTTTTCCTACTTTGCATGGAGAAAATTCGATCAAATGCATTTCAGCTTTATTTTCTTTATTTAACAATATTTTACGTTACAAATGCATATATAGGATTTGATGATCAGCATTACGTTATATTTTCTTTGTTCCTATATATCCTAATTAAGTTTTGTCTGCCTTTTTCCTCTTTGAGCAGAGCTACAATCGCGATCTTTTCTTTTTTCTCTACATTCTTCTTATCATAACATCGGCAATGAGTTCTCTGAAGAAACATACTGACAAGTCGGCATTTTTTGGGAAATCCATACTTTATCTTAATCGCCATCAGACTGAGGAGTGGAAAGGATGGATGCAGGCAAGTGTTTTTCTCACAAAATAATAATGATTTGTGAATAATTAGGACAAAGTTAAAGCGTAGCTGCTTCTTTTATATCTTCCTTCCCCATATTTTGTTTCTTGTGAAGTAAGGTATCTTTCCTGCACTTAACTACTATTTAGCTTCCTTTCAGCAGCCACAGAATATCTGTACAGTGCACGGTGTGGCTGCTATACTCTCTCTCTCTACACACAAACTTTATGACACATGCCTTTTTCTTATGTTTCTTGTAGGTTCTGTTTTTAATGTACCATTATTTTGCTGCGTCGGAGATATACAATGCAATTCGAGTTTTCATTGCTGCTTATGTTTGGATGACTGGCTTCGGAAATTTCTCCTATTATTACATTAAAAAAGATTTTAGTGTTGCACGGTTCGCTCAGGTGAAACGTCGCACCATTTTTTACTTTTCTGTCTGAACCACAAAGCTTTTAACAATTTTTAGTTTCCATGAGAGTTCTAATCAGATTATCTTCTTCATGCAGACGATGTGGAGGCTAAACTTTTTTGTGGCATTTTGTTGTATTGTTCTTAACAATGATTATATGCTATACTACATCTGTCCAATGCACACGCTCTTCACTATTATGGTGTATGGGGTCCTTGGTATTGGCCACAACTATAATGAGATAAAATTGGTAATGGTTCTTAAAATTTTGATGTGCTTTCTCGTGGTTATCTTGATATGGGAGATTCCGGGAGTTTTTGACCTGGTTTGGAGTCCCTTCGCTTTTCTAGTAGGTATGTACTCATCATTGACCTTGTTACCATACTGCAGCCAATTGATTTCCATTGTTTTGCTTTGTCCTGAAAAATATTAATCCTTGCCGAGAGACTATGAAATTCAGTGTTAGACTTCCATTTTTGGTTTGAAGCCTTAAATGCCTGATAGTTATTTATCTCAATGACAGGATATACCGATCCTGCAAAACCGAATCTTCCTCAACTGCATGAGTGGCATTTTAGATCCGGGCTTGACCGTTATATCTGGATCATTGGAATGATCTACGCCTATTTTCAACCCAATGTACAGTCCTAATACATTGAACTTTTGCAGTTTTTCTCGGATGATGAGTTTTTAAATTCAAGTGATTGTTTCATTGAAGGTTGAGAAGTTGATGGAGAAACTGGAGGAGTGTGATGTGAAGCGGAGACGCTCAATCAAAACATTGGTTGTGATAGTCTCCTCAATTGTAAGTCGCATAATTGAACTCAAAATAAAACAGCATGTTTTATAAATTTTGTTGTCTAATTATTTTTAAACGATTTTAGGTTGGCTGTTTGTGGTATGAATTTATATACAAGTTGGACAGGGTTACATACATCAAGCTCCATCCATACACGTCATGGATTCCCATAACGTATGTCCTGAAGTTTTGTATTGATTTGTCTTAACTCTTCATTCTCATTTTACGATGTCACCTGTGTCCTTTTTGGTGGGAAGAATTTCTATTAAAAAAAGCTTTAACAGACAAATTGAAGTGAAACAAGACTTATCCTGACAGCAGCTTCGGAATTTTTCAAATATCTCCTTCATTGTTTGCTTCTCTTTTCCTCAGTGTCTATATTTGTTTGCGGAATTCTTGTCAGCAGCTTCGGAATTTTTCATTGACCCTTTTTGCGTAAGTTCTATATCGTTTTGATTTTAAGTCATTAAAAATTCATAGCCTTTTCAATAGCACAAGTGGCATGAAATACTGCATTCAAGAGCACTCTTACTATCAGGTGGCTTGGCAAAGTTACTTTGGAAACCTATATTTCCCAGTTTCACATCTGGTTAAGGTGAGTGCGCTTTCTTAATCCTATTTCACATGTTTGGCTTTATATTTTAGTTATTATAACGCTATGGTCTCTATCCCTTTCTTTCCAATGAATACCTGCAATTGATCCAGGCATATATATAGTTATTGACTTGTAAATGTCTATGTTATTCGATTCATAAAATATGTGCATGAATAGACGTTGAGGGGTTGCTCAATTGGCCAAGCCTTGGGTTTGCTCCCCAATGGTCACCAGTTCAAGTCCCCTCAAGATCACTAAGATGAGTACCTTGTCGTAAACTTGAGGGCCTAGTGGGATTCGTCGAGGTGCGCGCAAGTTAGATGCAACAAAATATTGCCAATTTTATTTCAATTCTATTCTTCTGACATTTTACAATGTAGAAGCTTAAATCTAACCCGACGAACTTATAAAGAGACCATGAGAGTTGCAGAAGTGTCCTATTCTTGAATTTTTAAGGGTTCCTGTCCACGAACATGAAAATTCAATAGAAGCTAAATTAATGGAGGTGTGTCATCAGTTTCTATTTATACTTGTGCAGGTCAAACATGCCAAACGGACAGCCTAAATGGCTACTTTCATTGATCCCAAATTATCCTTTGCTTAACTTCATACTGACAACTTCCATTTACATCTTGGTGAGTTTGAATTTTAATTTCATCTTTGGATTATAAAATACTTGAAGTTGCTAACTGATTTTTTATTTTTTTCCCTTTGACATTTTCTTTTGCTTTTTGTCTAATGGGATAGGTATCATATCGGGTTTTTGAGCTGACCAACACATTGAAGTCAGCTTTCATACCCACAAGAGACAATAAGAAGCTACTTTACAATTTTGTTGTGGGAGCTTCCATCTGTGGGTGTTTATATTCCATTTCATTCATTCTTCTTCAAACCGGTAACTGATTTAAGCCTTTTACTAATGAATTGCACATGATATACACAGCTTATGAACACGATCTATGTTGTTGATAATAGGACAATTGAACTGATATATTCTGATTGTGTGGGGGCATCTCACAGTCAACGTTTAGAAACTCTATAACTATTAATAAATCTCTCCAAGAATGGAATAGTATGAACTCCCATATATTCTGATTCTCAGGATCATGTTCTCCAATAGGAGCAAATTAAATTGACAATTAAAATAAGAATAATGCTACTCGTATATAATAAAATTACATGATGGTTTACATATAGATCTTGAGGTTCCAAAAAGAGAGCGGGGATGTTCATTTTTTTATTTGGTTGAAAATATTGTGTGTGTAAATCATTATGTATATGTGGTACAACCGTTAAAATAATTCTAACCTACTTTGAATTACCAGAAACACAACCTAACTTTCCTGATCTTGATTTAAGACATTCTGCATACCATAGAGCAACTTAATTTTTGCCTTTGATGAAGAATTACAAAAGGAATTTAATCTAGATTATATAGATCCTCATATAGACTAAGGGCTGATTTGAATGCTCAAGATAATGTCAAAGAGGATAATATGCCCCCTGAAAATGCTCTCTTTACTTTTTCTTTATCCTTTGTTTGCCATTCCTACTCTTTGTGGGTATAACTATCCCTTTTCATATACTGAGCCTGCACGTTTAACAAAAAAAATCTGTATGGTTTGCACAGATATGATGAAAAATATTTTGGTAAGCTTACATGGACAGCAGGAAAGGTACCGGTGAACGAGTTGGTGTCCAACAAATTTGTCATTACAGTCAGAGAACATATGTCTGGTTTTTGTGTCTGAAGGTAGACAAAGCAAAGCAGCCACAGAAATGGAAACATTTTGTTTGTGGGTTTTCCACGCTTGTATTAGTCACTTTCTCCCTCATAATCTCACGAGTTGTTAATCTACAATTCAGAAATAAGTAATATAGAGGAACATATCTTGGATAATTATTACATGCTTTTTTTATGGGTAAATATGAATGTGATAGTATTTACATTTCGATAGGTTCCCATTAGACAATTTACCCTAGTATGTTACTATTTCTTTCAGCGTACACCAAAAAACTAAATATAACACTAAGGGCACGTTTGATTGTACGGAAAAAATAAATTCTAAACAATTTAATTGTCTAGAACTTATTTGTATGAATTATTCTTTTCCTTCGTACTGCCCCGCCTCACTGCTATCACAACGATTATAATCCAATTTCTTTGATGCGGGCTTGGAGATAAAGAATAATTCTTTCTATCATTATTACTTTTTATTTGATGATAAAGATAAAATCGTCTTTTTATTAAAAATTGGCTTGCTAACTTAAGATTAAGGTAAAATGGTTTATAAGGACTCAAATGCAACTAATATTAGAAGGACATAAATGCTCGGTTTTGAAGAATATATAGAGACCAAGGTGCAACATATGTACTGACACGACCCGCCCCAAGTCACCCTAATGGACCTGACACGTGTCGTGCGACGATGGTAAATACCAGCTAAATGCCGGACCCACCACTAAGGCGACTTTGACCTGTTCTAGCTGTGACCCATTTTATAAAAATTTT
>CAIGRO010311237.1:4122-18683 GCA_903798355.1 Fraxinus baroniana | reverse complement strand
TAAGAATTTTCCTTTAGGTATCTAAAAAAAAAAATTCAGGGACGCTGCCCCCGAACCCCGTGGGCCCCCCCTAGTCCAACAGGCTGGCTCCGCCCCTGAATGGTTGTACGGGGCCAATGTGGCCCTGTACTGCCAGGGGCCCCAAGCGTCACCTCCTAAAGGTTGATGTTATAAGTGTAGATTTTTTGACGAAAATTTTTTATGGACAATACTTGACATGACAACATTGAAAGATAGGAAAAAAAAACATATTCATTTGGCCATGTCAGCATCGATATTAATTTTATCAAAATTTTCCTATACTTGGAGTTTTAGAGCCCGCTTGGTAGAGATTAAAATCAGATTAAAATTGAAAAATTAATCATTATTGTTGACTTTTATTAGACGAGTGAGACCCAATAATGGTAATATTTTCAATTTTAATGAACTTTTTAGCCCTCCCAATCTTATTGTTGGAGCAAATACTTCTAATTGTCTTTTAGCTATCTGAAAATTGAAACAAGATCTCTCTCTCTCACAACTATCGAAAACTTTAGCCGCTACGATGACATGTCACAGCTTCCTACAACGGGAACGACCATGTCCTCAGCGATCGTTGTGCAATGTGTATCGCCACTGCAGTGGCGTGAGCGACACCGCTGCAATGAATGGTGTCAGAGTTTTGTTGGTTGTGTGAGTTTTGCAGGTTGCGATATGGGGAAAATTTGGTCACAATTTGGTGCTGGAAAATTTGGGGCGAGTTTTGCTGGTTGTGTGCAGTTGGTGGTGGTGGTGGCGGTGCTATGAGGTGGTGGCGATTTTTCGTAAGGTTGTGTTAGTGCCGATTATTTTTTAGGTGATTTTTGTTGGTTGTATTTGCGGTTGGTGGTGGTTGTCGCGGTTGTGCTGTCTGTGTCGGTGGTGGTTGTGATCGCGATGGTGTTTGTCGTAGCGTCAATGGTAGTGCGACTTTTGTTGTGGATTTGATTTGTTGGTGTTTTTTGGGCCTTGGTGGCTCCGATTTTGTTGGGGATATTGTTGGTGGTGGTGGTTGTGTTTTGGGTGTGATTTTGAAGTTAAAAATGGGAGTTGTTAGAGGTGATGGTGGTCGTGGTGCCATGGTGGACTGGGTTAGGTAGTGGGATGAAGATGGTTTGTGATCAATATTTGAGATTGTGACCATTAATTTGGGTATCATGTGACTAAAAAATAACATGTGACTAATAAACAATATATGATCTAAACATTTGAGTTGTGACTTATGAAATTTGTGATTTGTGATCGATAAATAAATTGAGACGTATAAGTTTTTTGATTTGTGACAAAAAAATAATTTGTATCAATTAATTCAAGAATTTGTGACTAAATTGTTTAGAATTGTGACATTAATATATTTAATTGTGACTTATAATTTTTTTAATGTGTGATTGGTGAATAATTTGTGACCTATAATTTTTTTTATTTATGACCGTGAAATAATTTGTGATCTATAAAATTTATAATTTGCGATCGAGAAATAATTAGTGATCAATAGTATAGAATTGTTATCTTAGGGTGTGTTTGAGCCACATTATTTTGGAAGAATGTATTCTGAAATAGTAGATTGATAGAGAAAATTTTTAATGTGTACCAAACATGTGCTTAATATATATATATAGAGAGGTCACTGTCAGTAATGTCTTCAAGAAATAATTACAGATCATTCGATGAATAAAAAAAAATGAAAAATAGTAAATGAGTTGGATGGATACATTGGATAGACTATACGATGTCTTGATCAGCAGAAGCTCCATAAGGGAATATCAATATCTTCACAAGGATCTTCCATGATTAATGGATCATAGAATGCTCCATTGAGGAGGATATCTGTGTACTTGGGGGAATCAAAGTAGTACCATGAGGCCACTATAGGTTCATCTGCAACATAGGGTACTGTGTAGTCACTTGTCAATGGTGATGCTAATGAGATAGCATCGTCTTCAATTAGACTAAAGGCGGGTGATGAAGAAGATAAAGTTGTAGATGGGGTGGCTGGTGGTGGTGTTGAGGCTGATGATGTGGAAGAGACGGGAGGCTCAGGCAAAGGAAAATCACCGTTGGCGGTGGCGGCTGCGGCGGCAGCCAATCTTTGGATGGACTTAGGGGACATGGCGGTATTAGGGTAGATGTTTTGTGATTTGGACATTGGGAAGTTGAAATTGGCTGAAGTTCCCTTAAGGCATAAGAGAGCTGCATCATATGCCCTTGCAGCTGCCTCTGGAGTTGAATATGACCCTAACCATATTCTTGTTTTTTGGTTTGGTGCCCTTATCTCAGAAACCCATGATCCCCAGCTCCTCATTCTAACTCCCTTGTACTTCTTTTTGTATAAGGATTTCGAACTCGACAATGAAGATTCTAATGAGGAAGAGGACGAGGAAGACAAAACTTCTTTGCCCGCTCCAGATTGGATCTTTTGCTCTTTCTTCACCATTCTTGGATACTTTGAAGAATCAATATCAGTGTCGTCTCACAGCTGAAACCCGAATCTCAAATCCGGAGGAACCTTTTCAACTCAAGAGAGCCAAAATGGGTGAAGAAATCGATTAAGGGTTTCTCTTTCTTTGTATATCTGATAAGGAAAATCCAATTGGGAAGTGTGATTTTTTAAGGAGAAAAGATTGATATTTATAGATGGGGTGATGTGATGAACGGATCTATATAGTCAAGGATGGTAATGTCTTCATTTAACATGAAATGGGTGACAGATATTTTCCAATAAAAACATATATCAATGGTAATGACATTTCTTGTCCCATGGTAAAACACCTTTTTAAGGCCCTTTTAATTGACATTGTAATTGTTACAAGACTATTATCACTCTTACAGCTCCTTTTATTAATTTGTTGTTACATTTATTTCAAGATTTCAAAATCTTCTTAGATATGTCTCTACATTTTTTCCCCTCATTTTCGTGTCTGTTTGACGACCATTAATTTATTTTATGGTTTGTTATATGACTATTTTCAACTATATATTTACATAATAAAATATTTTACACGTATACCAAAAAAAATTTCATAGTTTTTAATTACACATTTTCCTATAAATCACTATTCAAAACTCCTTTTTACTATAATAATGGTTGTCAAATAGGCTTTTATTCTCAACTTATATCATCCCATGCGTTGACGTGTATTCTCATTTTAACGGTTAATACCTCAAAACTCGAGGACAAAGCATAGTTATAATATTGACCCTAAAGAATATAGCTCATGTTTGGTTCACTTAAAAAATTGAACTAAAATTTAAGTCAAAATTAATAATTATTTTTAATCATATCTTTAGCCCATGTTTAATTCCCATTAATTGGGAAAAAAGCGAGTTTTGATTATTTTGAATAGTATTTTTAGGAAAATGTGATTAAAAAGTATGAAAAATTTTGATTTTACGTGTAAAATATTTTATTGTGTGAATGTGTGGTAGCAAAAAGTAAAATAAATTAATGAGTTTCAGACAAGGGCTTAGTGAGATTCACAATTTTGCAATCATATATTTCATCAACTTCTATCAAAATTTATTAAAAATTTAATTTTCATTAAATTAAAGAGACGCATTATCTTTATGACCAAGTTGAAGAGAGTATGAAGCTGCTGCCCCCTTTCCTTTCCACTTATGTGCCGAGTACAGCTGAGAGGTGTCATGTTTTTCAAAAGCTTCCCCATCACAGATATGATAATAATAATATTTTGAAATAGAATTAATCTACTTGTACCGAATTTGTTGACAACTTTGGGGGCCACCGTGTGGCATTATGTCTAAATTCTTGTCAAAAAATTCGGTACAACTAGCATGGTTCTTTGAAATATTCATTCTAGATCAGTTCTTGACTTACACCACAAGTCCCCTGGGCCCACTCATCAGTCTTGTGGGCCATATGGGTATTTTACACATTATCATTAAGGGTATAATGAACTTGGATTTGAGTAGTTGAATTCAAATTTGGTGCTCTTGAAGAACTATAATCTTGGGTTAACTATAAAAATTTCACGTTACTCAAGCAGTAGCATGATATTTGAGCACACAAACGAAAAAAAAAACTAGCAGTTTGACATGTCTAATTAAAATTTAAACAAATAATCAGATTTTGCGATTAGTGTTCTAAAACAAGTTATGATTTAATGAGATACGGGTGACAATAGGTTGATCCATGACACTCTAGTTTTGCTTGTGTTACCAACTCATGTGGACACGAGCTGAGCCCACGAACTAACAAGCCGGCTCATGTTTTTAATTTTTTCTTAAAAAACCCACGAATTTGAAACAAATCAGCTTGTGAAATAAAAATTGGCTCGACTTAAACCATGACTCATCTCAATACAAGTTCAACCTACTCATGGACCGAGTCACGACGAGCCATACGCTTGAGCAGTCGAGCAGCTTGGCTCATTTACCAACCAATATGTTAAAAAGGTAAATATTCATAACTCTAAACCCCCGTTTGGCCCCCATTATTTACCAATATTTGAGATTATAATTTTTGGAATAATATATTTTTTAAGAATGTATGGTTAAAAAAGAAGAATTCTTTTTAAATTTACGTGTAATATTATTTTATTAGAGAATGTGTGATTGATAAATAAAGAGAAAAAAATAAATTATAATTTTAATAGGTCAAACGGGGCCAAGTATCAATAATCACATATTAGACACAAATGTACGTATATGTTAAGTATAATGACCTCTCATATTTATAATAAATAATAATAATAATAATAATAATAATGCAGGCTTGATAGCGAAACATAGGATTCAATCAAAAGCAGCTTCCAGGAGTCTGCAGGATGCTTATGGGAGTGTGAGAAATAATATATACAAAAAATAATCTTAAAAAAAAAAGCGCAATGGAACAGTAAATAACATAATATTAACTATTAATTATAGAGCCCGTTTGGTAGAGATTAAAATCGGATTAAAATTGAAAAATTAGTCGTTATTGTTAATTTTTATTAGACGAATGAGACCCAATAACGACTATATTTTCAATTTTAATCAGTTTTTTAGCTCTCCCAAACAGGCTCGCAGCAGAAAAAAGATAAGAAAAACAGCTGGTGCTTCTCTGTCTTGCATGCATATCTTAAAAACGCGTTATACATACATAATCAAGGTACAGTCCTGATGGAATTAAATAAAGAATTTGCAGAAGTTCAACCGTTTGATGGGCTAAAAGATGACGACCGCATATTTGACTTTTGCTCAAAGGTTTTGTTTTGAGAGTTTTGCTATGGAAAGGTACAACTGAAAGATAATCACTTTTTGCTTTGGGAAAGGCCATAACACACACATGAACATGTTGACATGCATCTTTTGGAGAAAAATTTCCTTTCCCATGTGGGATCATGGGTTCACACAAGGAACAATTAAACAAGTGTAAAGTTGCTTGTGTGGGGTTCACTCAAGGAGCAATCGACATGAGACTCAACCATCATAGCCCATAGAGCCATTTAGATTTGACCCAACTCATCTCTATACCCTCACAAAAAAGTATCTTGGTCATGAATCGATCATGCAATGAGAAAAATTATGATATGGTGATCCAACGACAGTTTAGGGATAATTAAGCTCGAACAGCTTTATCTTTACACAAGTATATGAAAAGATCATCCCACGTTAAAATTATAAGCATCCATATTTCGTTTATGTTTGACACTCATTCTATTTCTCATTTTAACCACACATTCTATTAATAAAATATATTAAACATAAATTCAAAAATTCTCCCCACTTTTTAACTATATATTTTACCATCAATCACTATTTCAGAATTTATTTTTTCTCCAAAATGGGTGTCAAACACAATGTTTTTGGCAAGTTAGCCACTATTTGGTACACATTAAAATTTTCATTTACATTCTTATACTCATTTTCAAGTACATTTTTCAATAAAATAATATTTTTCATCGTATCAATATTTTTTCTTTCTTTTTCAACCACATATTCTCCATAAATATATTATTTCTGAATACATTCTTCCAAAATAATGTGGTTCAAATACACTTAATGATAGTTTCGTGAAGGTCATTCCAATTAAACCCTATACCGCACGAGGCAAGTGACATCAAATCACTTGCATCAAATGGTGATATTAGTCTTCAAAATGTCTATTCACACATGAAATATATTCACACGTGAAAAATATTTCATCAAATACTTAATGGGTTGATTTCAAAACGGTCACTAAATTTTAAAATTGGCAAAAATAGTCACTGAAATTTCATGCGCTTCCACAAACAATCACTGAAATTTTAATTTGTTTCACAAACGATCACTAAAAGACCGTTATGATTTTAATTCAAATTTAAAGGACCAAAACACGTGGACATAGAATTTTGACAATCTCAAGTGCAATTTTTTTGTTATTAAGTGCCACCTTTGTAGTAAATTAGATGGAAATTGTAAAAGTGATATTTTAATTCTTGTTCCACTTCCGCCTATATACGTACAAGACCATGAATTTATATATGAAATATAAATATTTTTATATGTTTTTTATGTGATCGTGCATAGATTTTCTAGCTTTTAATACACTTTTATTTATTTTAGTTCAAGTAAAAATATAGTGTATTCTTGTTTACAATAAATTTGCACTTGAGGTGGTCAAACTTTTATGTCCATGTGTTTTGGTTCTTTAAATTTGAATTAAAATCATAACGGTCCTTAAGTAATCGTTTGTGAAAGTGAATGAAATTTCAGTGACCATTTCTGCAAGTTTTAAACTTCAGCGATCGTTTTGTAATTTTTAGGTAAGTTCGGTGACCGTTTGTGAAAGTAACCCAATAATGTGTGAAATTTTTTTAAATCCAGTAATGTAAATCAATTTTTATTTCTTCGCACTACCTAAGAAGAAAAGCGTCGGGTCAGTCCGTACAAGCCTCTCTCCTTCCTCATAGACACGAATGGGAACATACACTAATTAATGGATTAGTAATTATTTTTACATTAATTAGTGTCACAAAGTTTGATGTACTATCTGGTGGCTGACAGCACGATTCTTGTTATAATGTTAATTGCATGCATTTTTTCTAATTACTTTGTCTACTTTCGTACTGTCTGAGGAGTTTGAAAGAAACTTCTTCCCAACAAATTTAGGGTATGTTTGGTATAGATTTTAATTCAATTAAAATTGAAAATACATGCGTTAGTGAGTCTCACTCGTTCAATAAAAGTCAACAATATTGACTACTTTTTCATTTTTAATCCGATTTTAATCTCTACCGAACACGCCCTTAAATAAGGATTGTTACATAAGAAACAATGGCGTGACCNGATAGAGTAGCATAATACATACCACCAATCCTACAAGGGTCCCCTATATCTACCAATACTCGAGCCTGAGTTATAATTTGTGCCAATTATTAGATCACTCTTGATCTAGTTCAAGTCTCGTACTCAACATTCTAAATTTAGGACCACTAGATTTACACCAACACATGAAGTTTTTGCCATTCAGATTGTCTGAGATCGTACATCTCGATTCGATGCACCCCTATGGAAAAACAAATTAAACTAATCTCAAGGGTAGAGTATCTTTTTAAATATGAGAGGGGGATGTGGTGTGAACTAGTACAATGGAAAGTACCATCCGTACTTAGGTAGCATATTTTAATGAGAATAAATTAAGATTAATAATAGAAAGCATTCAATGCAGGCAAGCTTAGCCAGCTAAGGTTGTGTACGTATAACATTCTGTCTCGGTTTGATAAAAATTATAAATGATCAAGATTCATTTTCAACCACACATTTTAATGTGAGTACTATTTATTTGTCCACCACTCAATTCTATCTACACGTGAATTAAATCGTTTATAAATTCTTCCGAAACAAAGGTAAAATTGTCAAGGTCAAAAGCCAATTGGTATTTTGCTTGTTTTTATTCATTCTGTAACAGCTTTGGATAAAAGGAAAAATCATTTGTACCCGGGCGTTTTACACGCCCTTTACATAAGTGAGGAGCCCTCCTTAAATATAGTAATTATGCCCCCCCTCCCCCATTGTGAGGGGGGTAGTGAGGCCGGGTAACTGAGCGTGTAAACGCCCAGGTACCCATAGCAACGTCCTTGGATAAATTAAGGATGGGTAAAAAAGTGTAGCGAATTGGAGGGATATGGATAGATTACAATGGTCACTATCTTTCAATTCTCTTGATATCTTACTCCGCTATATAAGTTAGGACTAAGCCTCCGTTTGTCATCCATTTTATCAAATTTCGTTTGCTAAAGTAAACAATATACACCATATATTCATTCAATAAAATATTCTACACACAAACTAATAACATTACTTTAATTTTCAAACCACACATTTTCCAAAAAATTCTATTCCTTACTCTATTTTTCTCTCGTTAATGAGACAAACGCACCCTAATTTGATTAAGTGACGAATTTTAATCTTGGTAAAAATTTAAATTAACAATTAATTTTAATAATACTTTTAATGTGATTTACAACTTTTGAAACACATATTTCATCAACTTTCATCAAATTTAAAATTTGTGGTTGAAAAAGAAGGAAAAATTCTTGATGTGATGGAAAATATTATTTTATTGAAAAATGTATGGTTGAAAATGAAAATTGTAATGTGTATAAAAAATGAGCTAAATATGGTTTGACAGTTCTAAAGAAGCGCCTTCATGTAATGAAATTTGTCTAATTCATTAACCTATTTATGACATACCACCGAGCCTTAATGAAAGTACCTATCTAATATTGGAGCGATCAATCAACAATACAATTTATATTAAACGAGGAACATTTATATATAATACAATTTAACTTGAAAGAAATATTTATTATTGCCTCATTACATGTAGGGATAACGAATAACATAGTATAGGGGTAGAAATTTATATGTTTCTCTTCTGAATTCTTGTTTTATAAAATATTCAACTACACTATTTTTGGTCACTGTCAGTAATGCCTTCATGAAATAACTGAAGATCATCCAATGAATGAAAATATAAATAATAGTGAATGAGTTGGATCAATAGTCGATACGACTTTGAGTGTACGTTTGGTACATAGTACTAGACAATATTAATATTGTCGAGTGCTACTCAATGGTTTGACCAAACGTGCCCCGGTCTTGATCAGCAGAAGCTCCACAAAGGGATGTCGATATCATCGTAAGGATCTTCCATTATTAATGGATCAAAGAATGTCTCGTTGAGGAGGATATCTGTATATTTAGGGGAATCAAAGTTGTACCATGAGGCCATTATTGGCTCATCTGCAACATAGGGTACTGTGTAGTCATTGATCAATGGTGGCGTTAATGAGACAGCATCATCTTCAATGAAGCTGCAGGCAGGTGATGAAGAAGATAAAGGTGGAGATGGTGTTAATGGTGGTGGAGTTGGTGGCGTTGAGGCTGAGGAAGTGGAAGAGATGCACGGTCCGGGTGGAGAAAAGCCATCGTTGGCAGCTGCGGCAGCGGCCGCCCTTTGGATGCACTTAGGGGACATAATCGTATTAGGGTGGAGGTTTTGAAATTTGGATATTGGGAAGTTGAAATTGGCTGAAGTTCCCTTAAGGCATAAGAGAGCTGCATCGTATGCCCTAGCAGCTGCCTCTGGTGTTGAGTATGACCCTAACCATATTCTTGTTTTTTGGTTAGGTGCCCTTATTTCAGAAACCCATGATCCCCAGCTCCTCATTCTAACTCCCTTGTACTTCTTTTTGCACAAGGATTTCGAACTCAACGATGACGATGAGGATAAAAAGGATGAGGGCGACAAAACTTCTTTGGCTTCCCCTGATTGGATCTTTTGCTCTTTCTTCACCATATTAGTGTTGTCTTTGAACTCAACTCTTGTGTTACTTGAATCGACAAACAACTGAACCCTGATCGAATTCGAATCTCAAATCCAGAGGCACCTTTTCAACTCAAGATGTGATGAGCTAAAATCAGTGAAGAATCAAGGAAATATTTCTCTTTTCTTTGTACATCTGATAAGGAAAATGCAATTGAGAAGTGATTATTTAGGAGAAAGGATTGATATTTATAGATGAGATTTTGGTTTTAATGTGATGAACAGATCTATAGTCGAGGATAGTAATGTCTTCATGTAGTAAGAAATGGGTGACAGATAATTTCCAATATTTTTTTTTAACAAAAAAACATTTACCAATGATAAAGACATTTCTGTCCCATGGTCAAACACCTTTTGGGTCCTTTTGAATTGACATAGTAATAGTTAATACTTAATAGTTTTTAAATCGACTACATAGGTAAGTTTCCAACATTTGATTTGACTCACAGTTATATAATTCGTCAGAAGGATTAAATATAGCTAATTCTTTAACAACGGCAATATATTCCACATCTTTTGTTGAGATTTTTATGCTCGTATAAATTGAATTCTCTATCTACAAAAGAAAAGTCATATCAAAATTTATTTTCATTCGTCATCACCTTCGTCAAGATAGGCGTGTATTCCCAATTCATATCTTATAATTTGACAAATAATCCATGTCAATTAAGCAAAATTGTTCTCCCGTCCATATTGGACACGATAAAACTATATACTTGTTAATGTGGCAAGAGAACCTTACTTACGGTTCTCTCCAAATGTGAGAATAATAAGTCTTTTCCCACCCACTTGCAGATGTGGCTAGAGAGCCGTACTTACGATTCTATTCAAAAGGGAGACTTGTATCCTACCCATTTGTTGATATGGTAAGAGAACATTATTTACGGTTCTCTCTAAAGTAAGATTAAAGAGGGCAACATAAGATTTTTCACCGTGAATATGAGAACATTTCTAGTCAATAAAGATTCTATTTTTACTATGTTATCTTTTACCGGTTCAAAACTTTGATGAAGTATAGTTAGTTTTTCCATAAATATGATGAAGCTTCTCCTACTTTTCCTTGCCAATTGAATATTTATATGTTGATTACAGCTGAGAAGCGTCAAGTTTTTCTAAAGCCAACACACATGATCAGAAAATTAAGGCACGCTTTTGAAGTCTGGATTGCATAATTTAATAAACCAGCAATTAAGCTTGAATAAATTATATATTTTATTGCATTCTAGAGTTCTTCACTCGCACCACAAGTCACCGCATAAAATGAATAAAAAAAATAAAAAAACAGGAGTAAATTGTGCATTTTTGCCATATGGGTTTATAAATATACATATAAAATATAATCATTAAAATATTATTAACAAGGGTAAAATTTTATTACGTCCTTTATATATGAAACATTAACTATAATTAGATGGAATTTCAAGACTCAGTATCGTATTAAAGATAAAGAAAAACAGCTCAAATGAATTATTCTATCTATCAAATACTCAAACGAGCAATTGGGATTCATGAATATTATCAAATAGAGCATTGTTATTCATCGCCATTAGTGTTAAACATCGGTTTAGATATCAGACATTAAATGATAGAGATCATTAAAATGCAAAGTCATATGTGTTAAAATTTGGGGTTCCATCTTAAAAGGTCAACCTTATTAAGAGGAGTAGCCCAAATAGTGATGGCAAAAAAATCCGTCCCTCCCCGAGGGGTTGATGGGGCGGGGAGGGACGAGGAGGAGGTGCCCCGAACCCGTCCAGTGAAAAATAAAAAAATAATAATTAATTACAAATTTTTTAAAAAAATAGTTAACTGAAAATTTTTGAAAAAAAAAATAAACGGGGCAGAAAATGGGGCAAGCCCGCGCCCCATCTAAGGTAGGGCGGGACACGGGGTGGGACGGAGTGGGGGAGTGGTGGGGCGGGGCTGGACGAGAGTGCCCCTCCCCGAACCCGTCCCATTGGCATCTCTAAACTCAAACATTTATAAATTGGTCTATATTTTTCATCTCTAATCGATATGTGATTTTATCCCTTAACATGCCATACAAGATGATGACTTGTTTGAGCAGACCAATTTGAAATTCGTGTGCTCAATTTTTTTGAGTTTTAATCGGATCGAATTGCTCGTTGGAGTTTAAGGGGCTCTGATTGTTAAGATTTGGAGTTCCTTCTTAAAAGGTCAACCTTATTAAGAGGAGTAGTTCAAACCCTTATAAATTGGTCTATATTTTTCATTTTTATTCGATGTGAAATTTTAATCCTTAACAATATGATCCATTTAATTGAAACTATAAAGTGTAGTCACTTATACTGGTGCTCTAACACTACTGATATTATGTAATATATTCCTTCCAAAAAAGTCACTATCTTGTGAGTGCATTGTAATGGTAAAAATCTCATGTTGCTTGGTGATCTCTGTAATTACGTGAATACAATAATGGATGATATAGAGGGAAACATAGGATTCTATGAAAAGCAGCTTCTAGGATTCTGCAGGATGCTTATGGGAGTGTGCTTGTCTGAGAATAATATTATACAAAAAATAATCAAGAAACTAAAAGCAATCTAAAAAACAAAACGCGCAATGGAGCAGTAAATAACGTAGTATTAATTATAAGCAGAAAAACAGCTGGTGCTTCTCTGTCTTGCACGCATCTCTTAAAAACGCGTTATACATACATAATCAAGGTGATATGGGATTTTTTTATTTTATTTTATTTTATTTTTTTTGTCAAGCCTCTTGTGAGTTGTGACTTGTGAGGAGAGAAAAAATATTGCCATTTTTAGGAGAAATTAGCAAAGGTAAACATATTGCACCACATTTTATTCTCGACCCTCATGTACATTTTTTGCTTCATTTTTATTCTCGACCTTTCCATCAAATCATTCATCTAGTCACAGATGATAATTCATTCCAAAAAGTTCGTTATGACCTCATAGAAAGATTTATTAATCAATCACATTTTCAAATTAGCAAAAATAACAATATATACAAAGTGCAACATAATTTTAAATTTCAAGACATTCTAAAAAGTGGACAAAAAAATATAAATGACCAGATGTGTTATTTATTAAAAGGTTGATGATGCAAATTCAACAAAAGAAAGTGGAGACTAAAGTATAATCCCTCATTTTCTCTTAAAAGAGATAATATAAGATTCACTGTTCATCCATGTCACATTGATTTTCACATTGATCTGGTTTGAAACTGGTTTCGTACTGTTAAAAAAAATTAGCCGACTTTACCTGTAAAGAAAAAAAATTTGCCGACGTATTTTCTGTTGAAATTCATAAATATCTTTTGTTATTCCAATTGATATATTTACTTTTACAAATCGTCATAAATCATTTCTGTGCTTCCAAAATTTTCTACTGTCATCGTCTCTCCAAATATTAAAAAAATTGTTTGCTATTTTCGTGCAAATTCAACATTGTTCCAACGTTAGTTACTTCTGAATCTTTGTATTTTTTATTATGTCATAATCATTTATGTGCTTTCAAAGTTTTTTACTGTCTTTGTCTTTCCAAATATTAGAACATTTGTTTGCTATTTCCGTGCAAACTCAACATTGTTCCGGTGTATGATTGTTGTTCTTACTTCTCCATTTGTAAATAATGTTGATTTAATAATAAATCAATAAAAATGTTATTGAGTAAAAAAAAAAGGAAATGAAAGTATAATATTATGTGCAGTTTGCGTGTATACCGGCTGCCGGACATATATGTCATAAGATGCCGGCGGACTATAATTGTTTCTTCTTGCTCTCAATTTGTAAATTCATTTCGTATAGATTATATCAGTTGTTAGAAAAAGCAATTAAAATGTTATTGAGTAAAAAAATTAATATTATGTGTAGCATGGACACCTGCTGTATATAGCCGGACATAGAAAAAAAACATAATCAACGTCACTCCCCGTACGAGCACGGGGAGTTGGTGTCTTATTGAACTCTCACACTTAATTTCATATTGTTCTTGAGGTAGTGAAATGGACTTTACTATTCTCATTAGTAAATAAAAAATTGTCTCCAACTCTTTGTACATATTTTTACTTTTATCTAATTTCGTTCGTTAACATTGTGCGAAGTCTGCTTCATTCTTATTATTTTATTTTCTTTCTAAAATGACATATACTTGAAGTTTGAGCTTTTATTTTTTTATTGCATAATTTTACTAGATCTCATCCAAATAATTAATTGTTAAGTGTAAAAAAATTTATATTATGCATTCAATACTTAAGAAAATGTTACAAAAAAAAAAAAAAACGGATATAAATATATTTTTTTGGAACGCTAACATTACCTCTGTAATCACATTGCATGGGCAACATACTAGTAATAAGAAAAGATTAGACTTCCAATGAAACTAAAAAGTTGTGCAACAAAATTGTTACGTTAGTATAGTCAGCCCTATTTTTCATTTTTTGTACCCCGTTCTATAAACGCTAGTACTTAAAAAGAAATTTTTAATAAACACCTCTCGATCCTTTTATAAATATAGAGGGTGTTTGGTAGAGATTAGAATTGAAAAACTAGCCGTTGTTGGCTTTTATTAGACGAGTGGGTCCTAACAACAGCCATATTTTCAATTCTAATCTGATTAATAGCCCTACCAAACGGGCTCTAAGTGTTAAATATAAAGAGCTTGTTGGAGTACTTCAAAATTTTAACTCTCTAAATGTATAGATGCTCTCCAAATGATAGAATATTCTCTTTAAAAATAAAGAGTCTCTTGGA
>CAIGRO010311204.1:0-39904 GCA_903798355.1 Fraxinus baroniana | reverse complement strand
TTATTGGGTATCAAAAAACTCAACATTTACTAACTAAGCTCAACCTTACGTGCGGAATTATACTGATCGAAGCAACAAGTCATTTTTAATTAGTTTCTCGATGGTTAAACAAACAATTCAATTATCCTAAGTCGAATTACTGCAGTTTGTAATAAAAAAACAGTAAATAACATAAAGTTTGATGACGGAGAAACCCAACTTGAGTAAAAATTTCGGGACCAATCCAGTTACCTCCACTATAGACAATACAGATTATATTTCATTCTCAGCCTAGCAAATTCCACTAATTCCCATTGTTGTAATTCCATCTCCAAGATCCGTTGTTTCTCCAGATTCACAATCTGCTACCATAAATACTATCTAGCCGACTGCTAGATCTCCCAATCTATCTCCTGTAACTTCCAAGATCCGCTATAAATTCCAACTCCCGATCTTCTTCAATTGTCTTTTCCAAGTGGATACCCAAGAATCACATATTCGTGTTATTCTTCCTGCACTTGTAGTCCAACATCACTCAACCTCCAGAATTTTCTGAAATCCAATTGAGAAAGTAGCTTCCTTGAAGTGTTAAGAAAATCAGGTGTTTTGGATTCTTCAATGTGATGTTTTCCCAAAACTCGATTGTTGGATCTCAAGAATGAATAATTTCACCAATGAATTGTGTTCTTGGATATCTTAAAAGATGATATGAATATTGAACCTAACACGCATGACTTGGGATGTTTAGTAATTAGGGTTAATTGGATCGCTTATTTTCTAATTAACTACAACTAAGGAGAGATACGAAAATATTTCTAATAGTGAATATTCAAAGTGTGAATTAATGATATACATTTGCATCTATGATCAATATAAAATTTCAATGGTGGATGTGAATTTTGACCAAGGATTGTTCTATTGATTGCTTTCGATATTTTAATTTGAATTGTTCATTAGTTACTTTTTTAAAAATTGTTTACGTATAATCAAAACCCTCCAATCCTTATTTACATAGCATAAAATTAGACTATTCACTCTTTGTGGAATCGATCATTACTTCCACTATTACATTTGTTTTTAGAGATAAAGATTAAAAATTTTAGGTGCCTACGACAGCACACCAATAATTGAATTGCCTAAACTTTATTTTTTCATGCAAATTTCATACTCACAATCAAACGCATCCTTAATATCATACAAATATTTCAAACCAAAGATCTACACTTTAATTCATTAAAATGTAACAACATGATAGAACAGTTTAGTTCTACCTATTAGTAGATACTAATCGACACAATATTTTCAGTTGTAACACATGATTCATTCTCTGTATAAAAATAAGAATATAGCAAACTTATTCATTAATTATAATTAAATGATAAAATGAAATGAAATACAAAATATGATAATACTTTCAGCGGCTCTCTCTTAATCATCCAAAGCTTCTACAGCAAACAAATAGAAAAAATATTGTTCAAATAAAAATTGAAGGAGGACTCAGCAAAAATCAGAATAAAACAAAACAGCTATCAATGAAATATCAAACAATTACCAAAAATTAAATTAAAAAATTGGATAAACTAACTGAAAATTGAGCGAAATTGGAGATAATTATTAGGAGAAGTAAAAGAAATGGTGTGAATTTTAATTAAAATATAGATTTAATTATCTACTCAATTGTATTGGACGTTGATTTTTAGGTAAGTTTTAATTCGAATTTTTTTTATTACCTTTTTTTTTTTTTGGGTACCCAGGTATCCCAACTTAGCCAGACTAATTTCCTGGACCACCAGCCACTGGCCTCTCAGTAACGGCGGAGGTAAACCACGGGTTATGCCCAAGTTGACCAGGGTTCAAGCACCACTTATACTCGGAACCCGCAACTTTTAAACATATATTTCATCAATTTTTATCAAAATCTACTAAAAATCTGATTTTAATAACCACCGAACGAATGCTTTATTAATGAAGATGGATAATTGCCGAACTGGGTATTAAGTTTAATTGAATTGTGTATTGGGTTTAATATAGAATGATCTTTTAAATTGGATATGTTTAGCTTTCATTGGATTGGATAAATTTAAGTTAATTTGTTTTCATTTATTTATTGTTTTTTGTAAACATTACCAATTTGAAATGATTTGCTCAAAAAAATAAAAAATTAAAATAAAACCACTTCAAAACGATTTGGTTCAATTCAAAATCAAAACGTTAATGGTTCCACGTGTACCTAAACCAACCAGCGGTTTCGAAAAAAATCATTTCTATATTTTTTATTTTTTTTTGGGTAATTTCGTTCAATTCTAGTTTGGTCTTTAGTGATAGTAAAATTTGGATTTACATCTTCATTCTTGAATGACAAAATATAAGCAAATACTTAATTTTCAAGTGCCTTTAAAATTAGCCAACATAATTTACCAACAGTTGATAATAGGGGCATAATTTTACATTTAAAATTAAACTTAACAAATTATTTTGATAATCAGCACATCCTAGCAAAGCGTACCTAACTAATTTACATTGCATCTTGTCTTTTGAGCACATCAAAATGAGCAGTTTCGTGCCACTGATTTGAAGGGATTAGCTCCTGGAAATTATCCACCATCTGTTGAGGATAAATGACATCGTCAAATATCCCAAAACCTGGGTCAGATCTTCTTGAGATTTCACCATAATTAGGATGCAGTTGCCCTACTACAGTTGGCACCACCACAACTGGTGCATGATCCTCCACCGCTTTCACGGTGTCAGCCACCTCCTTCCCGTCACCGACATCATTATCCTCCACGAACCTGGGGGAGTGCTCGGGCATATCAGCATCTTGTCCAGTGAGTTCTTGCACCAGGGACCTGAATTCCGAGGCACTAGTCTTGAACTTAATAGGGTTTGTTATGTACACAACCTTGACTGGCTTTTTCTTGTTCTGGGGCTGTTTCGATGCCTTCTTTTGATTGACTGTGAGCAATTTGTCCATGCTGATCGATTTTTTTTGTTTGTTTGAAAAGAAAAGGGCTTCAGATTTATAGGTTTGGAGGGAGGAAAATAAGATTTCCAAGAAAGGAAAAAGGGGAAGAAGGGAAAATGGAGATGGAAAATATGAAACTGGAAAAAAATTGTTTTTTCCTTTATACAGCGAATTGGAAGCCATACGTACTGAATAATAAATGCGAGTCTTAAAACCATAGTCCTCGGCTCAATAGCTAAGCGCCTAATTTCGTACACTTGACTTTGGATAAAGTATTTTTCAGATTTTAAGTCAATTAAACTTTATTATTAATTATATACTTCATCATACTCATAATTTGTAACCCTTGTTTGATGCACATTAAAATGGAAAGAATGAATTTATTTGGTGATGTGATGGTAAATATGTGGTAAAAAAAAAGTTATTACTGTGATAAAAATATTATTTTATTAAAAAATGTACGATTGAAAATAAGTAGGCGAATTAAAATGAAAATTATAATATGATTCAGAAGGGGCTCATTCAAAAATCACACGTTTCAATGACTTATAATTTCAAAAAGCTTTTGTCAGACGGGGTTTGATTATTTCTCAAAATCAATATTGGGTTTTAGAATTGACTAATGATTAATTAATAAAAACATGTTTTGAGAAATTAATCTTGCATGACTCGAATTGCATGTCGTAAGAGCATCTTCAAGAGGCTCTTTTTTTAAAAAGCATATTCTATCATTTAGAGAGTATCTATAAATTTAGAAAGCTAAAATTTTGAAGTACTCCAACAATCTCTTTATATTTAACACTTAATTTTATTACTCATAAAAAATATTTATTATTTTTCTTTATCTTTCATTTTAACTAGTTTTTCTTTAGATTAATTTATTATTTTCCTACATTTAAAATTGAAATACTTTGAATACATTTAGGCCTTGTTTGTCACCCATTATTGTTCCAAGAATGATGTAATGATCATTATTGTTCCAAGAATGATGTAATAAATAGTATTTTTTAAAAAATGTGTGGTTGAAATTTAATGTAACTTTATTGATTTGTGTGTTGAATATTTTATTGGTGAATGTGTGGTGAATATTGTTTACCGTGGTGAACAAAGTTTGGTAAAATGGTAGACAAACAAGAGCTTAATTATAAAGAGTGAGTCTAAATTAAAATGTTAATTTATGGTGTGTTTGAGTCACATTATTTTGGAAGAATGTGTTCTAGAATAGTAGATTGATGAAGAATGTATTGTTGAAAAAGAAGGAAAAGTTAGTGATGTGATGGAAATATTATTTTATTGAAAAATATGTTGTTGAAAATGAGTAAAAGAATGAAAATGAAATTTTTTATGTGTAACAAACAGGGGCTTAGAGAGTCTCATAGAACATAATTTTAAATAATGATTCTTAAATAGAGAGTATTTCATGTTTAAAGAGTCTTTTGAAAATATTTTAATTAATCATACATAAGAGTGATCGTGTGTCATCATCGCTGTTGATATACATGAATAGGATTACTCAATTTCAATATTAAAACTCTCTCCATCTCTTTCTGACTTTTAAGTTAGACTCCTATAGTCTTAGGGTTCGTTTGATAGGTAAAGGTGGAAAGGAATTTCAATTTCATGTTAGTTGGAAAATAAAAATTCACCAGGAATTCGTTTTCCATGAAAATAAAGAAAATTCAGCTTAAAGTGGTTGTACCTTGGAATTTGATTTCCATTTCCACGTTGCAATCAAACGGCCAAAGTGGTATTCGTTTTTCTCGAATGTGACATTTTTCATGGAATTTGTTGCAATCAAACAAGGCCTTAAAATTGTTTATCATTTTTATTTGTTAATAGTATAAAGGAATATTCTACTCATATATTTAGGTATATGCATTGGGTGACATAATACACACGTAACATTGTGAATTTTATTTTATTTTTTCACTAGCCAATAACAGAATATCACTTGTGCATTATGTTACCCCAGGAGTACACTTGAGTGTGCATGTAGCAAAGTTCGTGTATAAATAGCCCCTGTTGAGTTTAAATAAAAATTAGATTTTGATAAAAAAAAAAATGATAAATTTATAATTGAAAAGTTATAAATCCCATAAAATATTGAATTAAAATTAATTGTTCACTTTAACTTAAATTTTAATTGATTTTTTAAATTGAACCAAATAGGGGTATAATATACATATCGTTGTCGAATGTTTCAAGAATTATAATGCTACTAGCTTACATCAATCTTGATTTACTTTTTCGAATTGTTACTCCAAGTTTAATTTTCAAATATCGGTATATTAACTACTATTTTAGGAAGTGAATTTGTAATCAAGGTTCAAATAGTGTTGAAGACAATACTTACATGATATGCAGTGTTATATCTAACCGTTTAACTTTAAGGTCAAATAATGTTCTATTTTTAAGTTTCATTGTCATCCATTTAAATGAATTTTTTCTAGGAATTAGGAGTTTTTTTTTTTTTTCCTGAAACCAATGGAACTGGATTGGATCCGAATGAAATCAATCGATTTGGTTCCGATTTCGGTTTCTATACTAAATGGACCAATCTTGGGATCGTACATAGAGAATCGATCGATTCCGATCCGATTCTCGGTATTGCCTTTAGAATCAATAATAAATTTGGTTATTCCAAATTTCTCTTTTTGTTGGTGTATTGCATCAAGATGCACCATATCTTTGGGCACTATACTCAAAATTATCTTAAGCCAAAATTTCACTTTTCATAAGCTTCTTTTTATTAGCAACAAAATTTAATGGATAATCAAAATTTAAATCTAAACAATATTATAAATATTTTACAAATTTATAGATTTAATGCAACCTCAATAGGAAAAATATATTATTAGTTCAATCTTTTGTAAGAATTAAAGTTTTTCGTTGTTTCCAAAGTGATCGATCATAAAAAATTAAAATATTCTCCTCGAAGATTATTGAAGATAATCAGATTTTAAATATTACGTGTATGAATTTTCTTAAGAAATAATTTTGGATCCAAATTTTACAATTTATGCTCTATTTATAGTTAATTATTTGTTTCCCACCTTTACCCCTTGATCTAAAGTTTTGGAATGGATTTTTGTTTGTGATCTTGTTTAATTGATTTTTTGTATTGTTACATTACAAAATTGATAAGTGATTTGATAATCTATTTTCAATTTGACAATTTGTTTCATACTTTATTTTATAATTTTTTTTAAAATAAAGAATCAAATCGGATCGGACGAAGCAGAACCGATACGTTTGGTTCCGATTGGGTTCTATTGGATATGGAACCAATGGTTCCATTTCTAAAATTCTCATTGCATTTGGTTTGATTCGCTGCCACTCCTAAATTTTGAGACATAAAATTTAACATCCTCTACACATTAAGGAACTTGTTAAAGATAATATTAATTAAATGATATAAATATCATTTTATCTACCAACTTAAGCCGTTAAGATCAAGCAATAAAATAAAATAACGAAAATAAGATGTTAAATAGTTCTTACCATTATTTAGAGTCTGTTTGATTCTCATTAATTGGAAAAAGAAAATAGTTTTGAATAATATTTTTAAGATAATATGTGGTTAAAAATAGGGTAAAAGAATTTTGTACGCGTAGAATATTTTTATCTGTGAATGTGTAGTTGAAAATAATTTTATATCAAATTATAAAATAAACAATGATGCTAGAGGTACATCGGGCATTACATCGAGGGTTACACCCCCCTCACATGGGGGTGGGGTCCACTCGAATAAAAATATATTATTTCAGTGGATCCCACCCCTATGTACAACCATCATTATCCTAAAATAAATTAATGAGGGTCAAACATGACTTTAATATATATGTATGTATAATTTTTTTCAGATTATGCTAATTATAGAAATGATATCGTTGTCACGGTATTAATTGGATTCGACTCGCAATTAATTGGATGTATTTCATCTGACGGGTCTACAGTCTAATCACGCGTGTAAGCCTTCGAATGAGCGCAATTTAGTGTACCTAATTTCTCTACGTGGCGCACGCTAAGGATGCCGGCTCTTGTGATATCATGCTGTCCAAATCAATGACGCCAACATTATCACATCACTTCTAAGCCGAGCCGAGCTGGAGGCTCAGCTTGGCTTTTAGCCCTGTTTGCCCCATTATTTGAAATTTTTAACGTTTGGAATAACATCTTTTTTAAAAAATGTGTAATTAAAAAATGAGAAAATATTTTAAAATGATGTGTAATATTATTTTATTGAAAAGTGTGTAATAATAAAAAGAGAAAAATATATAATTATAATTTTACTGAGATCAAACTAGGGCTTATCATCTTGAATTGAACTGACTTGTCTTGACTTGATTTGGTTCACACGAATGTAGAGTGTTGAGCCAGTTACATGTTGCCCATAATAAGAATACGAAAAGGTTTGATTATTGCTTAAAAGTGCAAAATATTTACTTTTAAGCTACTTATTTTATTTAATTTGATTTTTAAAACTATTGTTGAAATTTTATTTTATAAGATAGAAAGTTAAAAAAATAACTTTTAAATACAATTCCACATAATTATAGTCATGGATGTGTTAACCAATGTTCTAAAAGGCGCGCCATGCCTTGGCGTTATGCGAGGTTACAACGTCAATTCAAGTGGCTTAACGTTTTATTTAGTTGTCAACGACAATTGTTGACTGCTAATGAGCATCTAGGCGCAATTATGCGCGCCTTAGCGCTCATTAGCATTATTTTTTTTTATTTTTCTTTTTACAATTCTTTGAAGTTATAAATTGTTGAATGCTAATTTCTTCTATTTGGTACATACACACAAAGAAACGTAATAGACATGACACTACAATGATGAACAATATTGTCTGTGCCCGATTTAATGCAAGGTTGGCAAACAAGAAGAGGAAGAAGGCAAAATAGAGATTATATTAGCAAGTGATGCAATTAATGTGCAAAATAGAGACTATATTAGCAAGTGATGCAATTAATGTTCAATCTTAGATTGTAGAGGATTGTGATGATGAGGTGAAAAATGATATCTTAGAATATTCGAGAGGTATTAGAAATGCTCATAATGAAATAAGGGAGTCCGATGAAGGGGATTTTGTATCAAAAGATACGAAGGACGAATTAGATGAAGAAGATATTATTGAATTGGAGTCCGATAAAGAGTTAAATAAGATTTAAGTTCTTATACTATTTACTTACTATTTGGTATTTAAATTTGAAACTTATATTNGGGATTTTGTATCAAAAGATACGAAGGACGAATTAGATGAAGAAGATATTATTGAATTGGAGTCCGATAAAGAGTTAAATAAGATTTAAGTTCTTATACTATTTACTTACTATTTTGTATTTAAATTTGAAACTTATATTTTTGTTGGAAACTTTGAAAAATGTATAAAGTTCCTATTAATATGTTTTAAATGTTTAATAAGTATTATTTTTAAGTGATTAAAAATTAAAATAATATTAAAATAAGAAAACGTCTTTTTACGTTTTTTTTACACATGTGTCTCGCCTAAACTCGCATAGTACATAGATTGACCTCTACACATCACCACACATTACGCCTTTTATAACACTGATGTTAAAAATAACATTCAAGAGATTAATTACGAGCATATATCCATTCTAGTCAAGATAACACGAGCAAGCATATATAATGTGAGGCCCTACAATCAACTTCCAAGTGGAAATGGCGAAGTAAATATACTTAAAATGTTTTCGTTGGTTATTTCACATCAAGGAAAACAATTATCAAATCAAACATGAATAGGGTGTATAGTGTGGCTTTACAATCAAAGAATGAAGGACACGTAAGTTGGTGAATAAAACGTTAATTAAAAACAAATTCAGCTAGAAGTCAACAAACCAATAATTGTTGCGCATCATTTATCCATAAAATATTGATTTACCTCGAAGGCCTCATTTGAAATGTATAATTAGGAGGAGCCATTGAGCAAGTAGATATGCAAATTTTAGTAGCTTCCTCCCAAATAATCATTTCTCCACTTACTCCTATTTGAGCATTATATTAGATAGCATAGGATGGAGAAGTCCTAATTAGATGAGAGAAATTTGTTTATTAGAATTTACCATCAAAATGATATATTATGTAGATGGGACAAAATTGGATAGTATAAGAAGGGAAAATTAAAATTTTATGAGTTATAATAATCAATTTTGTCTCATATCATATTATCAAATCTTTTTCCATAAAATTTATACTTGATAACTCGTCATAATATTACAATTTATCAATTTCCTTGAATTTTAATATTTTATATACTTTTTGTTGGAGAATATAATGGATTTGTATCGTACCTACCTTATCAAAATTTGGATAGAGTAATAGTAAGGATATGAGTGAAAACATCAAAGGAAAAGAATGTCAAAGCAACATCAAAAGAAATGTATGCAAAGTCGATGTAAGAATTGAACTCTTTATCCTTAAGTCGAACTTTTCTCACAATGGCGCCCCACGAATGATGGTAATCGACTCCCAAGATACAACGACAAACTTCTTGTATTATTAACACTTCAAAACACAAGAATAACGAATCGAAGATTGATTTTTGTACTTCTTCAATGAAAATGGAAAAACAGCTTTTTATGTAGAATTTAGGTTAGGAAAAGATAAATTTAATGTTATGCTATGATTTCATATCATCGAGATGATCAAATGAACATCCCATGGATCTAATTTATAGAGAAGGAAAGATTGTGAGTAAAATACAGCGCCCCAAACTCAGCAACCTTTGCCAAGGATTGGAGCTTTTTGCTGTCGCTAGCCTGTCGCCCTTACAGCACTCGAGCGTCAGAAATAGAGACTAAGTCGTTCACCTATCACTAGTCTGTCGTTCAAGAGACAACCTCCTCCCTCGAGCGCTAAGCGAGCGACGGAGTTGGACAAATTTCCAATCAGTTTTCTCTCTTTCTTTCCAATTTTAGACTGCAATTTCTCATTCACTCGAAATTGGTTTGGAGATTCCAAATATACTGCGATGATCTACTTGGCGAGTAGAACAAGTTAGTCTATTTATTTTCATGATTTGACTATTAGATCAAGTTCGTATATTTGGTTGGAGTTACATAAAAATCACTTTTTCATGATTTATACTTAACCAATTCCAACCCTTATGCGCAGGTGAAAACTTTCATTTGTGAAGTGCTTTATAGTATTAAAGATTAATAAAATGAAAACGAAGTAGACGGATAATATCAAACTTCCTATCCTTTTAGTTATGACTGCAATTTGAAATAGACCAATTGAAAATGATTAATCGGCAAATCAAACTGAAGTATCTTTATCATGTTAGATTTTTTTCCTTTCTTACTATGTGGGGAATAAGTTAATTATTTAATGGAAAAGTAAAAAACTAATGTCAAATAATTAAATAATACGTTTCAACTTTAAACTCTCATTGATTTAGATAAAACTCAGATTTTTAGCGTGTTTCAATAAAAACTGATGGAATGTAAGGTTGAAAAATTGTTGATCTCAAAAAATGTATGATTAAAATGAATTGTTGACTTTTAACTTAAACTTAAATCTTATTTTATTATTTTTTCAATTGCTTAGCCAAGATGAACACTACAATAGATAATTAGAAATTGATTGGCGATGTATTGTCAAAGATGTTGCTATCAAATCCTAAGGAAATCAACATGAAAACTAGTTTATGCGTAAAACTTCCACGCTAGCAAACAGTTCGGTATTTTTCAAAATGCCATGGCCCAATTGGAGGGTGGAAAAAATAAAAATCTTCGAATTTTGATATATATATATATATATTTTTTTTAAAAACTTATTTCATATTTTTTTTTCCAAAAACTTACGTTCTTGAATTTTCCTACCACGCAACCATTTTACGATATGCTTTGTGAGGATTTTAAATTTTTGTAAAGAGCTCGATCCAAAAATGGTGGTGGTGTTGGATGTGGGCGACAAGATGGTATATTCTCATGTGTTTTCTTCGTGGTGCATGATGAATGGTGGCGGGCGGTGTTGGTGCGGGATTGTGCTAGTGAATAGAGGTAGTGGTGAATGTTGGCCGGTGGTGGTGGTTTGTGATGACACCAATTTATTTATTTATTTATTTTGACGGTAGTAAAAGGATAGTGGTGGTGGTGGTTAGACATTGAGGTCAATGTAATATCGAATGTTACGTGTTGTTGGTGATGGCACACCGTGGTAATGTAACATAAATGTCACAACCGATGAGGGGGACGGCAGTAATATAACAATGAATGTTACAAGTAGTGGGATGGTGATGTTACACTAGATACCATAAATGATGGTGCCGAAAATTGTGGTAACGATGAAAATAGATAGCAAAAGGTGTATAACAAACCGTAAAGTTAAAAAATTATGGCAACAGTGTATGATGGTAAAAACAGAATGGTGAAATGCACGTAACAATAATTTTACAAAATGTGAAAAATCGTGTTACAAAATTTATTGTAAAAATAAAAATGTATTTTGAATGGTTCTCCTAAATAAACAAATAGAAATTAAAAAATTTCAATTTATGTCAGAAATTGATTAAAACAAAACATATGCTTCGATTGAGTAGGTTTCATATTTTGCGAACAAGCCAAAAAAAAAGGTAGATGGTGGTCCAAAACACGTGCGTTCAGTGCGACACACCTTTCAACCCTAAGTAAACCTATTGAAGATAGAAACCCCACAACCCTAGGGCCTCTCATAAATTGTCTGTCTCTTCAATGCATTTAATCCACAGTTGTCTACCCCGAGTGAAAAAGATAGTAATTTCATCTTTAAATTCTTGTCCTTTATCCCAAACCTTCTATTTCCAAAACTAAAAAATATCATCAATAGTTAGGGCATCTTCTATGAATTGCAATATACATAGTAAGTTGAAAGACTTTCGATTTATGTGACATATCCATTGCATTCAATTTATTTTCAATACGTTTTATCTACAACTCGATAATGTGATCTAGGTAATCTTTATTTCTCAAAATAAAAGTAAAATAACATTAAATCTTCATAGTAAATATAAATTTTGTTGATTCAGCATGCCTAATTGAGCATCTGAATTTAGATGGGTCTCTAGATAATGTCTGATTTTCCTTTTGTCACAACAACTTGATAGTCTTGTTAGATTGCACGCGAGACATTTTTCATTTTACTTGTGTGGCATATTTTTCTACGCAATTCATAAAAGAATCGAGGAATCTTGGGTTGACGGGTAGGGGGAAAAAAACCCTTGTAAAATAATTGGTTCCTTATATTTTAACTCATGTTTGGTGGCGATTTTTTTTATGGAAAAACATTATTTTGAATAGTGAATTTTTAAAGAATGCGTTATTAAAAAGTATGAAAAAAAAAACTTGGGTTTACGTGTAGAATATTTTATTGTGAGAATGTTTAATTACAAATAAATAAGTAAAAAAAAAAAAGTTATGAAAAAATGAAAGACAAACAGGAACTCGATATCTGTTATAGTTCAAGCTGGCATAGTTCGATCATGAAAATTGTATACTTTGCAATGACTCCTCCATACGAGACAAAAGACACTTGAATGAAAATGTGAGGCAAGAGTTTCCACAATCTTGTCTCCTTTCCTCCTCATGAAGCCAAGAGTCATTTTCCTAGTTTGGCACGCAACAAAATCCTACTTGTTTTTTGTCCATATTTCTACAAGAATTTCATAATTCTAGTTATCTTATATGGCTAAAAGAAGTGCCATCTGTCTTCACTTTCTACTAGGAAACAATTGTATTTTATTTCATCTTCACATGTCCTGCAGAAACCATGGACTTTTGAATAGTAAAAGAAAGCCGCCATCGTTATTTTTTTTTATGCTATTTAGCTCATGTTTGTCTCTCATTCTTTTAAAATTATTTTTTATACATATCTATTTTTAATCACACATTCACACGATAAAATATTCAATATGTAAATAAAAAATTATCCCTATTTTTTAACCACACATTGTCCAAAAATTCACTTTTCAAAACAATTTTTTTTTTTTTTTGGGTCAAAAATTTGATTACTAAACAGTGGCTTAATGAACTCTTAAATAAGATATAAACTTGCTTCAAGTTCTTAGCCCAGGTATGGTAAATATTATTCAAAATTTAATTTTTTTTTTCATATTTATTTTTTATCACATATTTTTCAATAAAATAGTTTTGCAGGCACATTCATATTTTTTTTACTATTTTTTAATCACACATTTTTTTAAAGCCACATTTTGGATGTGTTTGATGGATATTATTGAATAAATAATGTATTTTAAATAATGATAAGATGAAAAATATATGATTAAAAATTGAAAAAAATTTTATTGATGTGATGAAAAATATAATTTTATTGAAAAACGTGTGGTTGAAAATGAATTTTGAAAAGATGTACTTTTAGAAAATAAGTGTCAAACATGGACTTCACAAAATATATTCTAAAAAATCTATATCAAACAAACTACTAAATGAAAAAGAATAAAGTGACTTAGAAACATACCCACAAAATTCTTCTGTTTTGAGAATGCTAAACTTCGCCCGTCTACGCCATTTTGAAAACTTGAAAATAACTGAAGAGTGAAAATATGGATAGATAAAAAAAGCATTTGTTTGCTTCAGCTAAAAAATTGAATTTAAATTTAAGTCAAAGTCAATAAGTAATTTTAACACATTTCTTCAATTTTTATTAAAATTTAATAAAAAAATTGATTTTTATGTAAATTAACATATGCATAATATACGTGTACAACTAACTTTTTTAGCGACCAACCATAATTTGACATAAACCCAATTCAACAGAGATATTGTACGACGTTATTTATATGATATTCGTTAGCATATTAAGGCATGTTAGAAATATTTAGATCCAAATATGAGGAATTAAAACTATCAATAATAAAAAGCAATAAGTAATTATTTATTGGTTGTAGATTATTAAGATTATTAATCCAATGAAACCCTAATTTGACAATCACATAAACATTCAGATCAAAACAGTGAAAAGTAAATAACACAAAAAATTGATGACAAAAGAAAACCCCTTAAAAAAAACTATTCACAAGGATAAAGAAATTTATGGGGCCAAAAGATCCACTAGGAAAATTAACTTACAATTGGTCCAAGCACTTCTAAACATTTGCCGACTCTGACAACTCAACTTATAAATCACAGAATAACCACTCCAATTGTGCGGCCCACATTTTCCAACAACTTTGGACTATTTTTCCCTCTGCGTGGATCACCAAGAACGAACTGGCTCAGGAGCACTAAAACTCCAAGCACCTCTTCTCCAACTTCAGAACCCTGAACACTTATAGATGAAAGTAAGGTTGTTGGTATTCGATCTTTAAATCTCGTGTTTTGATCTATTGATTGAATCAATATAATTATGGAATTGTTGTTTGATCTCTGCAGGATGTTTTATTGACTCTATAATGGCTCAATCAATAGCACGTATGGTTTAGGACAAATTATAGCTTGGGTATGTATAATATGAAGTTTTTTGGGGATTTTAAAAATGCTAAAAATCATGATCTAGAGGTTGGGCATGTGACATGACCGCTCAAGCATCAGACTAGCACCTAACTAGTGGCCAAGGTTTTGTTTTCGATGCTCGAGCGCCTAGAGGGCGATCAACGAGCTCTCTTCGAACAGTCGTTAGCGTTTTCATCATATATTTCTCTCCTTATATCGGATTGAGGTGATTAAAAGTGTATTGAAAATGTAACTCAAATAGTTACAATTATTCTAAAAGTAGCATATTTCAAATTCGAATATTTTCTATGTGAAAAATGCGTCGAGTCTTGTGACTGAGAATTTGGAACATAATTTATGCGGCATTTTAATACTCCTTTGACTTCTAATTGTATTCTATTAATCATAGATGATCATCTTCTTGGATATTTTTGAGCTCTTTGACTCCTTCAAGGCCAAATCTACCAACCCATTGACTTTTTGACTTTAATTATAACTTCATTACTTTAATTTTGTTTGATGAATATCTAATTATAAATAGTGATCTAACAAACTCCCCTTTAACATTCCATGAAAAAAAAAATCGTTTATTTAAAAGTCAAAATAAAAAATAATTTAAGAACAATCTACCTAAAAACTCAATTCCCAAACTTAAACTCAAATCTTGTCGTACATATTTCCTGAAATATATGAAAACAACAATAGTGACATGTTATGATGAACCAAGGAACAACTTTAGGTTTCGAGTTTTTAACCTTGGGCTTATTTGAGATGGGTATAAACTTATTTTCAGAAGATGAAGCGATTTCAGAATTTACATTATTAAAGCCTAAACCTCCATTATTCTTAGCTGGTTTGTTGAGACCTATCATATTATCAGTCTTCTTAGATCTACTAGAGAAATATTGAAGTTGGGTATCTAATTTTTTAAGATCACTTGTAAAGAGTCTTAACCTTAATTTCTAATTACCCTTTCTCAAATCTTAATTCATTCAATCCTTTGGTAGACTTCTCAAGTTTGATTACTTTCTCTCTCTCTTTTTTTTCTCCTAATTCAAGTTTATTCATTTTCTTAAAGACTAGTCTATTAACCTTATGTAACTTGAGACTCTCGTCAAATAATTGGTCATAAGCCTCATGAACATCCATTCCATTCTCAGATCTTTCATTAGAGAGCAATTGACTCATCTTGACAAAATTGGGTCACAAATCACAATTAAACTCTGATACCACTTTCTAGAAATATTTAGATCTAAATGTGAAATTGCAACAACAACAACAATAAAAAGCAACAAATCACTGTTTATTGGTTCTAGATGATTAAGGTTATTAATCCAATTAAACATTCAGATCAAAGCAGCAAAAAGTAAATAACACTAGAAATTGATGACGAAGAAAAACTCCTCGAAGAATTCTTCACAAGAATCAAAAACCTCTGGCTAAACTTTGCCAAAAAGATCTACAAGAAAAGTTAACTTACAATTAGTCCAGACACTATAAAATCACTAAAGAACCGCTTCGATTGTGTGATCCGCACTTTTTAGCAACTCTGAGCTACTTTTCACTCTACTTGGATCGCCAAAACCGAACTCATTCCAAAGCGCTGGAACCCAAGCTCTTTTTCTCCAACATAAGAACTCTGAACGCTCATAAGTGAAGGTAAGGATTTTTAGTGTTTGATCTTTAGATCTTGTGCTTTTATCTTTTGATTGAATCAAGAGAATTATGGAATTGTTACTTGTTCTCTGCAGGATATTCTTTTGAATGTATAAGGGCTCAATCAATGGCATAGAGATAGTTTGGGACAAATTATAGCTTGGGTATATCTAATATGAAGTGTTTGAAGTGAGTTGTTTTGGATTGTAAAAAGGCTAAAAATTGCAATCTAGGGTTTGGACACGTAACACGACAGCTCAAGCACTAGGCTAGTGCCTAGCTAGTGGCCATGCTCTATTTTGGGCACTCGAGAGCTTAAAGGATGGCCAGTGAACTCTCTTTGAGCAGCTATTAGTATTTTCATCATATTTTTCTCTTCTGATATATGATTAAGCGATTCAAAGTTCGTTGATAAACTAACTTGTGACTGAGAATTTGAAGCATGACTTGTGCAGCATTTTGACACTCTTTTGACCTTTAATTGCATCACATTGATCATACGTAATCTTCTTGGACATTTTTGAGCTTTTTGACTCCTTCAAGCAATATACTACCAATCCATTGACTTTTTGAATTTAATTACAACTTCATTACTTTATTTTTGCTTAAGAAATAGCCAAATAATAGAGACCTAACGAAACCCTTTTTAGAAATGATTTCAGTGTTTAATTTCTCATTTGGAGTTGTTTTAGGTGTTAGTAAAGTTTAAAAACTTTGATTTTAGAAGAAAATGAACCCTTTAACAACAAATTTTGAGGAGTAGCAAAGGGATAACTTTAGATTTTATTTTTTGTTTCTCTATTTGTCTTTAAAATACCAATTTTAATCCTAGTTAATTAAATTAATTCATTTCTACAATATTATATGCTTCTATATTTTAAATTTAGAGATTTAGAGAATTAATAGATATTATTTTTTATTTTAAAATAATACTAGTAAATATATAATCTAAGGAAAATACTTAATGATAGTGCATATTTTTATAGAATTAAAAATATATATTAGAATACTATCAATAACAATATAAAGTCACATCCACAAAAATAAATCAGTTTTATTTACCCTAAGCTAAAATGTTGATTTTGAAACAAACATTTAACTGATTCTTCCTCTTGTCGATTATTTTTACAGCACAGTTAAGGCATTCTTTATAAATAGATAGTCTCTTAAAAATATTTTAAACTTATATAATTAATCTATGATTAATTACGAGCACGTTTTGCTAAGTAAAAGTTACTTTTTTTTAAAAAAAATAAAAAATAAACTCTTAAAAAAAATATTTAAATTTGTTTATATACCAGAAGTTAGTTAATTTTACTTTTCTTTAAGCTGGTCAAGCCAATGGTCCTGTGAACTTGTCTGCCAGACACCCTGAGAACAAGGTTTTATAACTGAATCTGCGATGTAGCAGTCCCACTCTGTAATTTGTACATGTCCTTAGAATTGGTCCCTCCCATGTTTCTGAGACGCATGTTACGGGACCACGTAAGGTTTCAAAAATCACTTGAAAACTATGGATGAGCATAGGTATTATTATTCATGGTTATTGGTTACGACTATGGATGAGCATTTTACCATTGTAGCTGTCAACGCTGCTTTCGTATGGCACCATCAACTGTCAAGAACCAATAGCAACTGCCAAGAACCAATAGCAACGGTTACAGCTGCCCATGGTTGCCCACCACCACCACAATGTTAACCACTTGTACTATGTTCTTGTTTGGTTTTGTTTTTAAGTGCTTCTATATGAAATGTGTAAATAATAAGTGGATAATAAATTATTTTGTCGAATATGTGAATAAAAGTCCATTTAATCAACTTAAATTATAATACAAAGTGCCAGAGATCTTTTTTTTTTTTTTTAATTAATTAAGTATTTATTTATATTTTCATTTTTTTCCAGTATGGAATTTGGACTTTATTTCTTTTACGAATGATTTATATACTTTTAAAGTTGTTTTCTAACAACTTTTTAAGTTTTAGCACCGGTTTAATGCGGATTAAAATCAAACTTTTAGTAAATTTTGATAAAAATAAATGAAATATGTGGTTAAAAAGTTGTTGATTCTCTGAAATATGTGGTTAAAATTAATTATTAACTCTGAATTAGATTAAATCTAAATTTTAATTTCTATTAAACATGAGCTTAATATTATTTTTTACTTGATTATTACAAATTGTTTGAAAAATTATCTTTCATTAATCATGATATTGAAATCTTTAGTTTCGAGCATAAGAAACGGGATAAATTTCTAGTGCTTCCGGAATAATGAAACTTGATATTCCCATAGGCAACGTTTATAGTCATGTATTGAATTATTTTTATTAATGTTATGTTGCTTGAAAACAAAATTTGTAACTTAATTTTTGATCTCACAATGAAGAATATCCAACTCCGCTACTAACCTTTAAGAAAGTATTTACGAATCCTTACATACAAAATTACACAAGTTTTTGTGTATCCACGAAAAATTGGTAACCACTTATCATCTGAATCAACTAATATTTCATATAGATAAACTTGACTATATGAAAAATAAGCGTACATGCACATTGATAAACTGAAATTTCCTCAAAAGATATGTGGCTCATTTGGTGCTGTGTCAATGTTTTTGTATGTGGTGCACTTGACGAGTACCAAGTTGGCCAAGTCCATTACCTTGGAAGTTATCTTTATGCCTCAAGGCAACTACTTTGGAAATAGCGACTCGAGTCACTCCCAAATCAATGATACCATGAAAATATCCAGGTTCGAGGGATTATGCTGAGATTTTACATCTCCAGGAACTTTCAGAAAATGATTGAAATAAAAGCATTATGACTTATGCTGGGATTTCATATATCCTTGAACTTTCAACACCCATAAATAATTGTAGGAACTCATTGCAACAGCATTGTCAATCACAATCTAGTATTAATGTCATGAAAAAAGCCCCAAGTAGCTACCCATCATTTCACTTATATATATGATGGTCATTATGGACACCAGAAAATTATTTTTGCATGAATGTCTAGACAATTCTTCCCATCTTCTTCTTCTATAGTCAGAAGCAAACAGGAGAACAGAAAGGAAAAAATGCAGCAGTGTGATGATGAGCATTACCTTTTGGAAGATGGACGCAATAAAAATTAAAGATGAGATATTATCGATCAACTTCACCTGCACCAATATAAAAGGTAAGGCCACACCACCTGTAGGAGCATTTCCTGAGCCATATAGTAGCTCATTGCGTTGTATGAGGTTTTGAAGACATACTTACTTTGGCCAACCAAAGTGCAAAATGTAAAATTTGTTAGACATGCCAACAACAATTTACATATCTTCAGATTCTAAGAGACAGGCTATATGTTCTTGCTTGTTCCTCGAGCTCTTCCAAATAAATTGATTTCTTTTCAATCCGATTTCCAGGTCCAAGACGTTCGGTCTGCAATAACAAGTGTTGACCTCAAGAAATGGATTTGACGTGGCCAACAGAAGAAGGTCTTCAAGTCAGTGATTTGACTTAAAAAGATTGAGCAAGGTATTTTTGCCGAGCGGGGTGAAGCAAATGTGACAGGGCAAAAGCGAAGTACAGGCCCTTGCATCCGCGGTGTATCGCAGATGTTCGCCCATTACGTGATCATTTCGATTAATGCAATCAGTTCGTCCCATGCACAATCGCCTCGGACACCACATGGCGTGGTATGGACCACCTCTGTGACACGTGGAGGGCGACGTAGCGGGTCTCTCCTGACCCATAACAATAGTCCCGCAAGTCCATGTATGGATATTTATATAGTACTAGGACTTTTAACATTTGTAGTCGAAGCACATGGGGGAAAGAGCACCGGATTCTGATTTCTTGGCCGAGATGGTAAGTCGGAAATTGGCGGAGAGCTGTTGCAACTTGAAGCTGTCGTGGCCGAAGCAATAGGAGTTGGTAACTCTTGGGGGAGCTGTTACAACGCGAAGCTATCGTGGCCGAAGTGATAAGAGTTGGCAACTCTTAGGGAAGCTGCTGCAACTTCATTATCTGCTCTGGTCGAAGTGATAAGGATTGGCAACTCTCAGCAGAGCTGTTGAAACCCGAAGTTGTCGTGGTCGAAGCAATAGGAGTTGGAAACTCTTGGGGGAGCTGTTGTAACTTCGTTATCTGCTCTGACCGAAGTGATATGGATTGGCAACTCTCTACAGAGCTGTTGCAACGCGAAGTTATCGTAGCCGAAGTGATAGGAGTTGACAACTCTTGGGGGAGCTTTTGCAACTTCGTTATCTACTCTGGCCGAAGTGATATGGATTGGCAACTCTCTGTAGAGCTGTTGCAACGTGAAGTTGTCGTGGCTGAAGCGATAGGAGTTGGAAACTCTTGGGGGAGCTGTTGCAACTTCGTTATTTGCTCTGGCTAGAGTGATACGAATTGGCAACTCTCTGCAGAGCTGTTGCGACGTGAAGTTATCGTGGCCGAAGCGATAGGAGTTGGTAACTCTTGGGGGAGCTGTTGCAACTTCGTTATTTGCTCTGGCCAGAGTGATACGGATTGGCAACTCTCTGCAGAGCTGTTGGGATGTGAAGTTGTCGTGGCCGAAGCGATAGGCATTGGCAACCTTTGGGAGAGCTGTTGCAACTTCATTATCTGCTCTGGCCGAAGTGATATGGATTGGCAACTCTCTGCAAAGCTGTTGAGTGGGGAGGACAGGTGGCTTCTGAAGAGACAGCCTTGGGCTTTGTGCCAATGATTTAAAAGCTTTCGCGTCTTCCCAAGGCATATGAAAGGGGGCATCTGCTGGCTTCCAAAGCATGCCTTCTTCGCCATAAATGGAAATGATAGCAATGGCTTTTCCTTGTCTTTGAGGCAACGCGCCTGGGTTATGCTTGAAACTTACTGCCCCATCAAGACCATTGATTTTGGTGACTTTCCATTTCAATGGAGATCCTTTGATTCTGGTATTGGATGGTCCAGATGTTGCTTGGACGATCCAACGACTGGGGTGAGTTTGGGGCTCCTATAAACGGCCCATCCTTTTCATTTGGAAGCTTTTACCTTCACGAGAATTTCCTTAGTACTCAAGACCTTGGCATTCCGGTGACTTTCAACAACGAAATTAGGTGACCTTTCAGCAGATTCCGACCATTCGTTCGTTTTCGGCGTTGCACTAGGTAATTTACACTTTTCTAGTTTCTTCATCTCCTTTTTTCTTTCAACTTCCTCCAAATCTTCGGAATTCTTCAAATGGCGAGTGAACAATCAGTTGTGAGGGGGAGCGAAGAGGGGAGAGGTGAGGAAAGTTCAGGTTTGAGAGAACCCGTAGTAGTGTCTCCGGGCGAACTGAACAGGGCCATTATGGTCGGAGAGAATATATGGAGGCGACCTGCTTCCCCTGTGGATGCGTCTATCCAGTGGGGAGCTTCGAATTATCCTTCTAGAGTCACCCCGGAGTTAATAGAGAGGTGTCTGGCTGTATGTAGGGTCCCTCATGATATTGAGATGATTGTACCTGAGCCGCATGAGAGAGCCTGCCACTCTAGGTCGGGGTGTGTGGCGGTGAGCGATCATTTACTCCAGGCCGGGTTGAGGCTTCCATTTTATCCCTTCTTTCGGCTAGTTCTTAGGTCCTACGGGGTGGCTCCGACCCAATTCAACCCCAACTCGTGGTCCCAGATTGTAGGGACCTGGATGCTGTGGCGCTGAGCCAGCATAGGGTCGAATATGCCCTTTAGTGTATTCAATTCCCTCTTTTTTCCAAAGGCCATTGCTGGGGGAAGGAGAGCCGAGGCTGGTACTACCTGGCTCCCTGGGGATCTTACTCTCCGTTTCTGCACAGGGCGCCTTCATCGGTGAAGGGCTGGAAGAGTTCGTGGTTTTGGGTATCTGGCCGGTGGGACACCATAGAGAATGATCCTATTGCGCCTCGACAATCCCCATAACTTATTCTACTTACAGTAAGTGACTTTGCTGAACTAGTGAGTCAGTAATGCGCTAAGTGTTGCTACAGCCAGTTCTTGACCATGATTCATCGGGGCTAGCAGTTCATTAGATGGGAAGTAGGGTCCTTTCCCCTCTGCATTTGTGGAGGTAGCAGACCTTGAATAGCCCTGTTCCTGTGATCCTTCAACTCCTCATTAAGGATCTCGTGCCTTATCATTTCCAACAAAGCGTCATAAGTGGCAAGGTCCTTGTTTTGTACATCTCTCCAGAAAAGGGAGTTCATATCAAATCCTCCCCTGAGGTTAGTTAAGGCTTTCCTATCTATGACTTGCACATAGTACGTCATCTCATCGATAAGGTGTGATATAAATTTTTTCAAAGTTTTACCTTGTTGCTGCCTCATATCCTGCAATCTTTGGATATGTCTTTCCCTTTCCTTATGTGTTGCAAAGCATTTTAAAAAAGCTTTTTTGAATTCGGACCAACTTCGAATGCTTCCTTTCGGTATTCTAGCATGCCATATTTCTGCCCCCCACTCAAAGTTAGGTGGAATGCTCTGCACTTCATTGCTGGAGTGGCCCCTTTCAAATTCATATATGTTTTGTAATTGTTCATATGTTTTGCGGGATCTCCCCTTCCATCGTATTTTAGGATTTTAGGGAGCGTGAAATGGTTCAGCATAGGAGCATTCCTTATAGCCTCGGAGAATGGATCACGGGATCTTTAAGGCCCATCTAGGTCCTTATTGTTCTTTTGGTATGGCTACGGGGGCAATTGGGAGGCCCCAGCTTCATTCCTAGCTTGATTTCGCCTTTTGCGCCTATTTCTAAGGGGCCAGACTGGAGGTTCTTCTTGGTGCATTGGCTGATCCTCATATAGGCGAGGCTCCCGTTGCCTATTTCTAGGCGTCGGTGGCGGAGAGTTGGGTGGCCTATTTCTAGGCTCTGGGGGTGAGAAAGCCCGCCTATTTCTAGGCGCCCTTGGGCCTATTCTGTCAAAAACACCTTCGCAGACCTCTGTGTCCTATCTTGTTTATAGTCCGAAAGAAAATCGAATGGAGCTTCTTGCGATCCTTCTGCGGCATATTTGGTGGAGGGGTCTGTTTCAGTTACTCTTTCCTGGAGAGCTTCCATTCCATAGTAGGGTCTACCCCTTTGGCTTTGGATCTCGCCTTCCTCCTGATAATTTGCTCGAGTTTCTGGAAAGACATCTTCTGGGGCTGTGCATTGGTATTGAGGCTCGATAGCCGTCTCGTCCCCGTATGTTCATTAGCATTTCATGCATGACCTTATTTTGCTCCGTGATATTTATTGTGTTGGCGGCCATGGTTACCATTTTCCTAGTAAGTCTGGTTGTAACTTATTTTCGCCCCTGGAACTTCCTCTCCTATGCATTGGGTTCCCCTTCTTCAAGGTGTTCCCTCGCTCTTTTTTGGACATTTTCATCAGTAGAACTCATACTTTAAATGTTCAATATGGAGTTGCTTTCGCCAAAATTAGTAACGTAATCCGGCCTTTTCCCATGCGCATTCGTGGTTAAATGTAGGATTTTTCCACAGATGACGCCAATCTGTTGACCCCAAAAAATGAACTCAACAGATGTCGGGCCCACTCTTACCACGTCAAGTACGGATCCGGGGCGTTACTACCGGAATGAAATCGACAGTTCGACTGGGATGAATGCAGGAGTACTTTCCGGCAAAAGACAATAATGTTCAGGTCCCGACGATATTAGAACGGTGATATTCACGCTATCAACGAATATCTCATCACGGATCCCTTTCTTTCTCGCGAAATATGTATATGAAAAGATATTAAGTAGAAAATGATAACAAGTTGGTCTCTCAATTTATATCTCCTTCTATTGTGTTTATATCATGTATCAAGAAACTAGTATCTCCACAAAAGCCCAAAAATCTCCACAAAAGCCCAAAAATCTCCCTCTACAATTTGCAAAGAAATGTCATTTATACTAATCTAGTTGACGTGGTAATCGTTGGATTCATTTTACGTCCACGTGGCTATATCTCCTAGGCTCACCCTTCACGTCATTGTCCATTCATTACAATTAATGTTTGACAAAGGGTCAGCCGCCCTACTTAATATAGCCTGACACACTAACAGAGATTTATTACACGTCTCGTCAATCACTTCTAAAAGAACTCAAGATCCTGAACGACGGGCTGCATTAGAGTTTACTGGATCAGGGTCGATTTTCATTGAAGAGCTTCTGGTGGTAGAGGGCCTCAGATGCTTTAGTGCTTCGTATATAAAGAGCCTATGTTCTTACCTGTGTACGCTTTACGTGGACTTTCGGGATTATGATTGGAGGAACATCGGTCTATTTTGGTTTTGGTTCTTGAAGGAGCCTCGGATAGAGGGGACGTCGATTCACCTTGGCTCCGGTTCTTGAAAGAACCTCGGATTGAATGGACGTCGATTCATCTTGGCTCTGATTTTTGTGGCTGCCTATGTGGGCATGTAATTTACGTGGCAGCCCATGTGAAGTGCTAATTTGGAGCTTCTATTTTTGGGGGGTAACAAGATCCATAATGAATGAATTGTGAGTTCATGTGACAATTAAGTCATCAACATAAACCAAGACAAATATGTTAACTTCAGATTTATGGTAAGTGAATAAGGAATAATCAACGTGTGATTCACAAAAGCCCAGCTAGAGTAGAGCTTGAGATAAACGATGGAACCAAGCCCTTGGTGCCTATTTTAGGCCATAGAGTGATTTTTGCTGTTTACAAACATGGTTAGGGAATGAAGCATCAATGAAACCAAAAGGTTGTTCCATTAAAACCTCCTCCTCAAGATGACCATGTAAAATTGCATTAGAAACATCCAATTGCCTTAAAGACCAGTTAAAATGAATTGCAAGAGCCAAAATGATGCGAATGGTGGAAGGTTTTATGACTGGACTAAATGTTCCTGAATAGTCCAAGCCATCTAATTGTTGAAACCCTTTTGCCACAAGTCAGGCTTTGATCCTTTCAATTGACCCATCAGCTTTTTACTTGACTTTGTATACCCATTTGTTGCGGATGACATTGGCATTGGTTAGTCTCTGGCATAGGGACCATGTGCCATTTGCTTGCAAGGCTTGAAACTCCTCCCTCATAGCAACACACCAAACATGACTCATGGTAACTTGGGGAAAGGTGGAAGGTGTAGTAGGAATGGTGTAAGAGGTAAGTCCACAGAGGATATTTTGTGGAGTAGTAGGGTGGAAATCAGGGAACTGTTTAGATTGAGACATGCCTGTTTTTGATCGAGTGAGCATGGAATGGGTATTTGAGTTTTCTACTATAGGTGAGATAGAAATAGATGGGGAATGAGTATTGATTGGACTCAGAGATTCAATGGATTCAGTAGGTGAATTAGAAAAGATAGGTGGAGAGTGGGTATTTGAGTTTTCTGCTATGGGTGAGACAAACAGATGGTGAAGGAGTATTGATTGGACTCTGAGACTCAATGGATTCAGTAGGCGAATTAGAAAAGGTAGGTGGAGAGGCATTAATGGGTGATGCACTGTGTGTGGGGATAACATGTAATGTAGTAGGAAAAAAAGGAAGGGGAGTTACCTGAACCACTGAAGATGACTTGTGTGAAGAGTTGCCCTGCATCGAGTTATGATCCTTTTCTTTGAGCTGAATGAAAGATGGACAGATTGAAGTGGCTAGAAAATGAGTTTCATCGAAGACCACATAGCGGCTGAGATAGACATGGTTAGTGGAATGATCAAGGCATCTATAACCTTTATGATTGGAACTATATCTAAGAAATATGTACTTTTTGGATCGATAGAGAAATTTATGTACATTATATGGTCTGAGTAAAGGATAACAAGCACAGCCGAATACTTTGATTAGAGAATAATCTGGAGTTTTATAGAGTAATAGCTGAAAGGTGTCATATGATTTAGTGATGCAGTGGAAAGTCTGTTAATGAGATAAATGGCTGTGTTAAAGGCCTCCACCCAATAAGTAAGAGGGAGAGTAGCACGAGCAAGCATTGCTAGTCCATTTTCAGTAACATGTCGATGTTTCCTCTCGGAAACTCCATTTTGTAGTGGAGTGTGAGGGCATGACATGTGATGAAGGATGTCATTGGATTGTAGAAAATTTTGGAACTGATGAAAGGTAAATTCACCACCTCCATCAGATTGTAGACATTTAATTTTAGTGTTGAGAAAATTTTCAGTGTAGCTTTTAAATTTGAGAAAACTATTAAATGCCTCTGATTTGGTATGTAATGGATATAGCCAAGAGAATCGAGAATAATCATCAATGAATATGAGGTAATATCGACAACCATTAATTGATGGAATAGGAGAACACCATAAATCAGTGTGTATTATTTGAAGATGATGAGTGGACACTCGATTAGAAATAGGAAATGACAGCTAATGGTTGAGTGGAGGACATGATAGGGGGTCTGAAATTGTAAAGAGTTGGAGGGTAGACGGTTAATGAGATAGGCTGCAGCTATAGTAGCTTCACCCCAGTAACTAGTGGGCATATGGGCGCCAAATAAAGAGGCACAGACAACCTCAAGTAAGTAGTGATTTTTGCGTTCTGCAACTCCATTCTGCTGGGGAGAATATGCACAAGTTGTTTGGTACAAAATACCATAGACCTATAGATACTGCTTTAAGTTGTGATTAACAAATTCTCCACCATTATCAGTACGAAAAACCTGTATGTGAGATTGATATTGCGTGGCAATCATTTTATGAAATTTATGAAATAAAGAACTAACTTCACTTTTTGACTTCATCAAGCAAATCCAAGTCATGCGTGTGCAATCATCAATAAAAGAGATAAACCAACGAAAACCATTCAAGGAAAGGGTATTGGCTAGTCCCCATACATCCGAGTGAATCAACATAAAAGGTGTTGGACTTTTATTCAAACTCAATGGATACGAAGTACAGTGACATTTTGCTAGTTCACAAATGTCACATTTGAAATCCAAAAGACTTAATTGAGAAAACAAAATAATCGTCTTAAATATCCAAAAGAAGCATGACTTAACCGTCTATATAACAACCAAATTTCAAAGGTGATTTTGTTAGACATATTCGCTGAGAAAACTTGGGCCAACTGACTAGAGCTTATAGGTTTCAAATCTAGGTAATATAGCTTCCTCCTTCTAGTACCATAACCAATTGTCCTCCGAGTCCGGATATCCTTAAAAACACAAAGATTAGGCCAAAAAATAACAACACAATGTAAGACACAAGTTATCTGAGATACCGATAATAAGCTATAGTTAAGAGATGGTACAACTATAACAGAATCAAGGTTTAAATTATTTGAAAGAGTAACTGAACACTTTCCAATCACGGATGATGTATTGCCATTACCTGTGGACACTATATGTTCAGATGACGGTTTCACAAAACGATCATGTTGGCTATCAAAGGTCATGTGATCCATGGCTCCTGAATCAACTATCCACATACTACTACTACTTTGTGCAAGATATATAATAGCTCACCTGAGTTACCTGAGGTGGCGACCAAGTTGGAAGTTTCTGCAGGAGTATCGCTGGCTGGTTTGGCTACGGTGACAACCGCTTGGTAATTAGACTTTGAGTTGCATTTTCACGGTGCCTTTGCTGCATCCCACCAATCTGGATACCCAATACGGTCATAGCAACGTGCTTTTGAGTGGCCTATTTCACCACAGTGGGTGCACAGGTGTTCAGGCTTGGAGGTCTCCTTTTGATCATATTCGATTTTGGCAGTAGGTTCGCGTGGCTATGGCTTAGTTCGACGAACCAACAGTATGGAGGATTTTAGATTATCAGGTTCCCCATTCTGGGTGGCTCGATGCACAGCATCCTTACGTACATAAGCATAAGTTTCTTTGAGGTCAGCTGGCGGGTCTTTTCGAAGTACTTCACCTCGCACCTGTTTGAATTCAACATCCAGTCTGCCAAGAAAGATATGCACCTACATACATTCAAATGATTTTTTATATGCTATTATGTCATCAGGATCCTTCATAGTAACCTTGTCTCGATGGTCTAATTCCTGAAAAATTTCAACAAGTTCCCCATAATAAATTGATAGGGGACGACCACCTTGTTTAGAAGAGAAGGCACACTGATTTAGTGTAAATATTTTCGTGTTATCTGATCCATCGTAGAATGCTTTGGCGAGAGCACTCCAAATCTCCCGTGCAGTACGTATGCGTAAGTAACGCTTCAATATTTCCGGTGACACAGAGGCAAGTAACCAACCTTTAACTTTTTGATTTTCAGTGGCATGGGTGGAATCCGTTTCCTTTGGTGGATTATTTTTATCTAGAATGTATTCAAGTTTTTCACGCCCTGCAATTTGCATCTCCAATATTTGTGACCATACATCGTAGAATTTTCGGATTGAATATGAATTACTGGGGCGGATAGTTCAAAGGCAGCAACTTTAGATTGTTCTTGAGCCATGTATGTTTGTATGGTGACTTTTAGGACGATTTTGACCCACCATATGTTGCTAAGAAATGGTCCGAAAGACAATTTGCTAGAAACGGACGATACGAATCCAACGTCCCCGACCTTGAGCAATTTCGAGTTACGGTTTGAAAGATACAACCGTTTTCATGGAGGACGCACAAAGCTAGAAAAAATCGAATTGAGCAAAAGTTTTTTTTCTCTTTCAAACTTGGCTCTGATACCAAGCCAAAAATAATGAAACAATCTTGTTTATTTTCTTTACAATGATAGGTATATATAGTTACATAATATAAGGTAAAGCGTATCTCTAATTTGGGAAATAATATTCCTGCGATTATGTATGGTAAGATACCAACTTGGAGAGATTTTATTCTGTTAACAAATACAACATATGAAATCTGAAATGACATCAAGGAAAGGTGTCGACAGACTAATGGACCACGGATCTTCCAGTTAAGAAAAGAGCTGATAAACCTCATCCAAGATCAAAACAATGTCAGTGTGTATTTCACTAAACTCAAAACCATATGGAAGAATTGAGTAATTTTCAACCCAATTATAGATGTGTCAAGTGTACCTGCGAAGGAGACCAATTAAATTATAGATGTGGCAAGTGTAGGAGACCCAACGAGATGAATAAACCATTATCAAATAGAATACACTATGTCATTCTTTATGGGGCTGAATGACTCGTTTTCTCAAACTATGGGTCAAATATTACTAATGGATCATTTGCCTCCCATTAAAAAAGTTTTTGCACTGATTTTTCAAGAGGAAAATCAGAAGAGAATTAATACACAATCCATTGGAGTTGATTCAACTGGAGCCATTGCTTTTGCCTTTGGAATTGGTAGTTCCAAAAATGCTATTCACTCCAATCTTTGTAACAACAGTTCAAGAGTCAACATTTCCAATTTCAAAAAGAAGGAACGACCATACTGTACTCGGTGTAAGTACCATGAACATTCGGTGGATAAATGTTACAAAATATATGGTTATCCAGCCGATTATAAGCCAAGGCCAAGAGAGAATCTCCACACAATTCTTTTACTTCTAACTCTGTTAATCAATTTTTTGCCTCTGTTCCTCTACAAGATGATGGTAAACAAATGGATCAGCAGCTTAGCATTGGAGTTTTGTGCTGAATTTGAACTCCAATCAATATCAATAGCTCATGACAATGCTATCCACTCACTTGGCTTCAAATGTAAGTTGCACTCCAAGTGATCAGGAGAACAATACCTCTTCAGGTATATGCCATTCTATATCAATCAATCATACTTTTGTATCCAAAGATCCGTGGATAGTAGACTCAGGGGCTACCAAGCATGTATGCTGCATTACTGATGCCTTTGTGAGCTTGTGAACTGTTAGTAATTCAAGCGTCACTCTACCTAATCACACATGTATACCATTCAATCTTTGTGGAGATATCAGACTTAGTTCAAAATTGATGCTGCGTGATGTTCTATTTGTGCCTCAATTCAAGTTCAATTTATTATCCGTCAGTGCAATAACTAGTGGATCCCAACTTACCTTAGCTTCTTTCATGATCAGTTCATTATTCAGGAGGCTACAACCAGGAAGATGATTGGCAGGGGTGATAGAGGTCAAGATCTATACATACTTGATACTAAAATCATTTATTCTTATTGTAATGCTTTTGTTGGTGCTCTCTCTGCTCATAGATGGAGTAATAGACTTGGTCATCTATCCTTTAAGAGATTAGATATGTTGAATGATTAATTTTTATTTGATTTTACCAAATTAAACTCAAATCTTCTTTGCTATATATGTAAACAAAGAAGATTATCTTTTTAACCCTGAGGGGTAGCTCAATTGGTCAGACCTTGGGTTGCTCTCCAATGGTTACCAGTTCGAGTCTCCTCAGGGCCACTGAGGTTAGTACTCGATCGTAAACTTCATGGCCCCCTGGAATTAGTCGAGGTGCGCACAAGCTAGCCCAGACATCCAAGGTTATTAAAAAAAGATTATCTTTTGAATCTAATAATAATATGTCTAGCAAAACCTTTGATCCGATGCATTGTGATATATGGGGACCTTATCATGTTCCATCTCATTCAGGCTATAAATATTTCTTGACTTTGGTTGATGATTGTTTAAGATTCACCTGTCCCTACATGTTAAAATATAAATCTGATGTTGTAAACATCGTCCAGCGATTTTTTGCTATAGTGGCTACACAATATAATGTTGGTATTAAGAAGTTTAGATCAAATAATTCCAATGAACTATCCTTAAAAGGATCTTTTGTTAAAAAGGGAGTGATACATCAGCTCAATTGTGTTGCAAGGCCACAATAAATTTATGTAGTTGAACGCAAATATCAATACCTTTTGAATGTGGCTCGAGCTCTATTTTCTCAATCCAGAGTGCCCATTAAATTTTGGTAAATGTATGATGACAGCAGCCTACCTCATCAATAGAACTCCATCCCCTCTTTTGCAACACAAAACACCTCATGAAATACTTCACGATAGTCCTGCTGATTATTCTTTCCTCAGTGTTTTTGAACGCCTTGCATTTGCTTCCACACTCATAGCCCACAGAAACAAGTTTCAACCCAGAGCAAGGCTTTGTGTATTCTTGGGATTCTAGCATCAAAGGCTACAAACTTCTTGCTGTCACTTCAAAACAATTTTTTGTTTCAAGAGATGTGTTCCATGAGGATATCTTTCCCTTTCACACTATTGTAGATGCTGACCAAATGTTAGATCCCTTTCTAGATTTAATCTTGTCAACCTCTTCTTTATCTCTCCCTCGTGATGAAACAATACGACCAGATCTCTTTTTTTATCAGGATGAACATATACCTCATGATTCTTATTATCATGTATCTTCTACTCCTCCTCCTGATGATTCTCTCACGTACTAGTGTCAAACCTTCCAAAATCCAAGAGAGCTTTAAGACCTCCAACATATCTCAAGGACTTCCATTGCAATCTGATTTCCCATTCTGATCACACCAACACTCTTCCCCATCATCATATTGGAAAGTTCCTCTCGTATGACAACTTATCCAATCCTTATAAATATTTTTTGTTAAATGACTCCTCCCAATCTGAACCACACTTCTTTCACCAAGCCATCAAAATTTCCCATTGGTGAGAGGCTATGAAGCCTGAACTTGATGTTATGGAAGCAAATCACACCTAGTCCATTATTCCCTTGCCTCCAAGGAAACATTCAGTGGGCTGCGGTGTGTTTATAAGAATGAATACAAGCTGATGATTCCCTAGAGAGATACAAAGCACGTCTTGTAGCTAAAGGATATACACAACAAGAAGGCTTGGATTACTTCGACAATTTCTCTCCAGTAGCCAAAATTGTGACTGTTAAAGAAATGCTTTCTCTTGCAGCCTATCATAGTTGGCATTTGTTCTAGCTAGTTATAAACAACGCCTTCTTGAATGGTGACTTATTTGAGGAGGTTTACATGGACCTTCTCCTTGGTTATGAGCTCCATAAATCTGTTAAACAAGGGGAGAAACTGGTCTGTAAATTGCACAAATCCATATACGGTCTCAAGCGAGTTTCAAGGCAGTGGAATTCTAAGTTTTCTCATGCCCTCATTCATCATGGTTTTACTTAATCCAAGGTAGATTACTCCCTATTCACGAAAGGCTCTGGTGATAACTTTGTTGCACTATTAGTTTATGTCGACAACATTGTGATCACTAGTCGTAACATTTGGTACATTAACTCCTTGAAGTACTTCTTGCACTCTCATTTCAAACTCAAGGACTTGGGTTGTTTGAAATATTTTCTTGGGATTGAAATTGCACGTTCTGCATCAGGCATTGTTAATACACTTAGAGCTACTCAAGGATGCTGATTATCTAGACTGTAAACCTGTAAATAGCCCCATGGATCCAAAGATAACCCTCAGCTTACATGATGGTGATTTGTTACCTGATACTTCCCATTATAGGAGGTTGATTAGGAGATTGATCTACTTAACTCTTTCACGACCAGATATAACATTTGCCGTACACAAATTAAGCCAGTACATGTCTCAATCCAGACTACCACATCTTAAGGCAATTCACCATCTTTTTCGATACTTGAAAGAAAGTCCAGGCCAATGCCTTTTTTCTCCTCCCACACCAGTTCCTCTGATGGTTCTCCAGACAAACTTATCAACTCAAGTATTCTCTTATGTGGATTGGGATTCTTGTACTGACACTCGAAAATCAACAACTGGTTTCTGCATTTTCATTGGTGAATCCAATGTTTCTTGGAAACCTAAGAGGCAGCCCACAATATCTCCTTCATCAACTAAGGTCGAATATAGAGCTCTTCATGCCACAGTTAGTGAAATCATTTGGATAAATCAATTGTCAACAGATTTTCAAACTAATGTTACTTCTTCAGTTGTCCTTTATTGTGACAATCATGTTGCGATTCAAATTGCTATTAATCTCATTTTTCATGAACGAACAAAACACATTGAGATCGATTATCATTTCATTCGCAAAAAAATTACTATCGGAGTGGTTAAGCTTATTCCAATACGTTCACAGTATCAGTTGGCTGATGCTTTTACTAAACTGTTATGCGCATCTACTTCTAATCCTTTGTTAGTCAAGATGTGTGTAAAGAACATATACCACACATTTTGAGGGGGAGTATTAGAGCATGACCTTTTAAATCATTTTTGCATGTATATAGTTAGTAAGTTAGTTAGTTCACTTTCTCACCGGCTGGGAATTAGTTAGGTTCTTCTACCATTCTTTCTCTGTCTATTTATACATGTATAGCTAATCCACTTGTAATTAATTTTTCTGGTGGAATAAACAATCAGAGTGATTCATTTTCCCTTTCAATTCTGTTAATTAGTCCTCGGGAGTGATCTAGGCAAAAAATTAGCAAAAAAATATAAATAGGTTCTAAAAGAAACCCCAAAAGAGTGTTTGCCTCAAAGAGAAGTAACATATATATCCACTATAAAGTACCAAAAGAATCTGGGTAAGAGAAATGTCAATTGTATGAGGATGCGATACATGCAAGAGGTTAAGAGACGGATATTAGTATCCTCTGTGGACGCAACATGGGTTAGTCATGGTGGCAGTATTTTGGCATTTTTCTTGAATATTAGTCAATTTGTTGGGAGGATTTAATGGGGAAGAATTAAGGAAAATAAAATTTAGCATAGGAATTTAAGTGAAGAAAATTATATTCTCAAAACTCAACTTCTATGATTCAATTTTTTTTTTTTTTGTGATAATGAAGTACTAACAGATGAGCAACATTTTTATACTACATTTAGTACATAAGAATTAATTGTTAATATATGAATTTAAACACTCATTAAAATTCTTAGATGCATGAATAGAAATAAACTCATTGAAACAAGATTCATTGAGTCTAGATTAACGTAAATGTTAATTAATTGAAAATTAATAACAAGAAATTAATACATGACAAGGATTTTATAGTATTTATTACATATTGAAAAATGAAAAATAAGACATTATTGAAATAATTGAATTATAATAGGGTTAAAATCGTTCAGAAAATAATTCTCACTTGATGTGATATTTAATATATTATAGATTTTGACTTGAAAACAAGAGTTTAATGTTGACTCTATATGTTTGTATTGGGTAACAGGGGTGCAATGGTTGGGAGAATGTTAAAATTGTCTTGTTATAGGGAAAATTTCAGCTTCGGTCCGTAACATTTACAAAAAGTGAAAATAGGTCCTAGCCTTTGAATGAATATGCAGACCTAGTCCTTTCGCATGGAAAATGTATAATTAACTATTAATGAAGCACGTGCACTTGCTTAAGGATGACAAAAAAATCATTAAACTCGATATCCGTGGGTCTTTTCTCGAACAAGATGAGGATTCTCACATAATCGGGTAGTTGGGGTGAGGACAAGGACAGGGTGACGGGCACTATCCTAGGACATGGTGAGAATGGGGAACATGGTCCTCACCCCGCGACCTGTCCCATTTAAAGACCAAACATGTTTTTTTAGAATCTTGACAAGATTTATGTATGTTGATACCACTTACTAGAAATAGAAAAAATGAGATTATATGATACAATATGAATTATAAATCACAACACAAAAAGAACTTGATTGAAGAATGGAGAATTCAATATAATATAGAGAAAGAATACAATGAATATTGTGTTTCTAATTTATCTAACTTGTGTCTAAAGCGAATAATCATGTGGAGTACATATAGTACCTAAAAGAATATATTATAGATGGAAAGAAGATCAAGAATCGCGTCAAAAGAAGAAAACAATTTTTTTCTTGATATATACATTGCTCAAGCGGTACCTCGCGGAAGTGAGAAACAATGTGCGTGCCTCTAATGGAGCCTAGGTGCTAAATTGGGGAAAAAATCTCACTTTTTGACAACACGTTCTTCAACCAAAACATCACTTCCCAACGAAATTTGGGTCACAATATTAACAAATCTCCACATTGACACAAAGTTCACTACAATGAACAAATTTTAAAAATTATCCACCTGTTGACAAATTCGACTGCAAAAAATAAACCAACGGCACTTCAACAAAACTCTCCAACAAAATCCTCGTCCACTAGAACAAATCCAATCCACTAAATCCAAACACTGCTCAGTAGAATTGCCTCGGGTCCTAAAATTTGCTCAAATTATCAACACGAGAACAAAATCACAAAATAAATCAACAATCACCAAATAGGACAAACCCATGCCCTGAAACAGAATCAACAACACAAAATTTTTTTTTTGTAGAAATTCTTTGCTAGACTTAACACTTTCAACCACACTTAAAGCATACGTAATTAAATCAGCGTCCTCGTACCTATGTAGGGGCCTAATATTTCTTCTGAATTTGTCTCTAACAATTGAATACGATGGCACCACTGGTGGCAGTAGCAAATGGGCATTATCCATAACTTCTTTACTCAACTGAGATGTATTCTTCAATAGGGCAATTGTACCAAACTGAATATCTACCAAAGATTCTACACAATCTTGCAAGACATACAACTGCGACCTTTGCTGCCCCTTAAACAAAACATGGGCACCTTTATAGACCTTCAAGACTCCACCTTTACCAATGAATTTGTACCCTTTTGAATCAAGAATAGTCAAGGAGATAAGACTTCTCTTTAAATTTGGAACGTGTCTCACTGCATCATGTATTCTGACCGTCTCATCCAACATCTTAAATCGATCCTTCCAATACCAGCTAGCTTACAAGGTGCATGGTTGCCCATTATTACAAAGCTTTTTAGAACTTTTTCATATGTCAAAAAAAAAATTCGATTGGGACATATGAAAAGTGCAAGCTATATTAAGAATTCAACCCTCATTAGGTTTGGAATCGTCATCAAAAATAATCAAAAGTTCTCCATTACTCAAACAGTTCTCTACAACATCAATTTCACCTTAAGTTTCTAATTTTATTTCATTCTGATTTGATGCATTTTTTTCTTTATTTTGCAACTTGTAGCAATCCTTCTTAATGGACTTCTTCTTTTTGCAATAGTTACAAATCTGAATACTAAAGTTAGATTTTGATATGCCCCTATCATAACCACCATGAATAATAAAACCTTCTTCTTAAGCCTTAGATCCAACAAGATGTTTCATCTTTCTTTTTTTGAAAATAACGTTTCATATACTTTCTCAACGATGAAAGTATTATGATTATATAGCATCATGTCTTTAAACAACATATATGAAGCGGACAACGAATACAATAAAATCAAATTCAAATCATCTTCATCATACTTAACATTCAAGGTTTCCAAATTAGCGACAATTTATTTAAAGAAGAGAATGTGATTTTCTAAGGATGCATCTTTTGTCCTACGATGAGAATACAAACGCTGCTTCACGTGTAATTTGCTAGTTAGACTCTTAGTCATACACAATTGCTCCAACTTCAACCATAACGCAACTGCGATTTTCTCCTTCAAAACGTTTAGAAAAATATGACTGGAAAGAAGAAGATGAATATATGATATGGCCTTTCAATCCTTACATTGTTTTCCTCTATTGACCAATTTGACATTTCTTGTCAAAACCCGACAAAGCATCGTCAAAATCAATCTGAACAAGCATTGTTCGCATCTTCACCAGCCACAACGGAAATCTAGTGATGCTGTCTAGAAGCGAAATATCGAATTTCATGATTGTCATCAAGAACAAATCCTTGAATAAATCAAACCTTAAATTCTGATACCACTTATTAGAAACCTGACAAGAATTATATATGCTGATACAACTTGTCTAAATTGTGTCTAAAGTCAATCGCAACATAAGAAAAGCTTGACATAAGAATGAAAAATTCAATATAATATGGAGAAAGAATATCATGAATATTGTGTTTCTAACTTGTATAACTTGTGTCTAAAGCCAATAATCATGTGGAGTATATATAGGACCTAAAGGAATACATTATAAATGGAAAGAGGATTAAAAACTGTGTCAAAAGAGGGAAATGAATTTTCCCCGGATGTATACTCCACTCGAGTGACGGCCTCTCATGGAAGTGGTGTCAAGCATACGATATGCAAGCAACAGTGTAGGGGCCTTCAATGACTCTCAGTTGCTGAGTTTCGAGATAAGTCTTACTTTTTAACCTCTTTAACACCTTCATCAACTAAAACACCAATTTCCAACGGAATATGGGTCACAATATTAACATTTATTTTAAAAAATCAATTGAAATTTTGAATGGAGTAATTTCCAATTTGAATTATGTGAATGTGCTAACAAATACAGGGATATTAATTAAAACTAAGATGTGAAATCTAATATTTATTTAGCATGAAATGAAGATAAGATTAGTAGGTCGCACAATTGAGTAGGTTACTCGAAGGAAATTAGGGGAATGGCGAATGGGGCTAATATTTTTGGTAATTCATGGAAGAAAATAATTTTCATAATTGTTGAATTCATTTTGTGGCTAGCCTTGTATTTTTGGTAATATGCTATTTAAAAAAAATGGGCGGTCCTATGAAATGATTAAAATTAATTATTGATTTTAAACTTCTATTTTAATCTTCTTTTTTAGCTTAATCAAAATCTCGTCCTAATGCCTACATATACCGTTTCTACCAGACCCATTAAGATTTAGAGAACTTTCACAAAAAAGTCCTTGTTGCTTAAGGAAGTTCTCTTGTGAAAAATAATTTTTCCTACAGAGAAAAACTAAGATATGATTGCACGGTGGGAGCAGTTATACTTTAAAGTTAATAATTCAGTTCTATGAAGAGCTGATCTATCTCAACTTTTGTTTCAATTTTAAGCAACAGAATTCCCTTATTAGAGTCTTAGTGATATGCTGATATTAAATTTCTATTAATTGTATAGAGAAATGCTGTAATTTGCATCACAACGGGAAGCCAAGCCTTGGATTAACTGCTGGAAGAATATATTTCAAGTTTTGTTTGAATTTTATACAACAGATGTGTAGTGCTTAATTCACATTATCAGTTGTTTATATTTTGATTTTTTATTTCCTCGACTAGAGAAGAGATCATTTCATTCTACTAATATGAGCTTCATTTGCTTACTTTTGAAGCTTATTTGTGAATCCATTTTCTGCTTAAATCGTTTAGTTTGGAAAGTATTCATTTTAATAGAATGTTCATTATGAATTCATTTTATGCTAATCCCTAGTTAGTCTTTCATCATTTGAATGATTGGGATAGGGCTGCAAGTCTTAAATTATTTATCTAAAAATAGAATATGAATTTCACTGTTTCTTAATCTTTTTAACTTAATCGAAACATTATTTTAATTTGATTCGTATGTGAAACTCGTTCAATCGTCTTCAAACTAGAATTAAACAACAAAAGTTCTAAAGCGATCATCGCACGTATGATCAAGATGGTGTGCTTATCCATCGTATGCTATTCATCTTACGTAATAGATGATAACCTTTAATATAATTTCCAATCACACTGCTACATTAATATGATTGAATATTCTCAAAATATTGTGATCGTATGTTCTCAAAATGTTAAATCAAAGAATTAATGTTTTTCATCCGTTGGTTAATTTTATCGTTTATTAATCTTTTTAACTTAATTGTCACATTATGTTAATATGATTTCATAAGTGTATAAAATACACTTATTCGAGCCTAAAAATATTGACATTTAATAGTTCTTTTGATTAATTATATCATAATTTATTATATATTTCGTTTATTAGGTGAAACTCGATGATTGGAAACTAAATTGAAAAGGAGAAGTGAAAATGGCGAAAAATGATGAAATCAAAAGTTTTGGGATTAAATTACAACTTTTAAATAGTTGATTCGGACCACTAAATGATGATTGAAGATACTACCAGTTCCAACTGGATGAAATGAAAAATTAAAGGATCAAAATTGCAAGAGGAAAAGTGACTTTAAAAACTCAAGAATCAAATCTTGGGACCAAATTGCACATCTACAAAACCCTTTGAAAAATCTTTACAGAGAACTAGCACCTAGACGCTGGCACACAACGCCTAGGCACAACGCCTAGGCACAATTGGCAATTTTTATTTTTATTTTTTTCCAGAAAATGGGCACCTAGGCGCTACCAAGACCCTTTTATGATATAATTCTTTTCCAATTGCAATTTTTACATACATTGAATAGAACCCCTTGTACATTATATTTTTCACTCCATATTTTTACTATATCAAATCCCTAAAATTCTCCCTCCCAATTTTGTTGTACAATTAATTCCCTCCCAAATTTTGTGTATTCCTTCCATTATCTTTAAAGTGTTTCAATCTCTAGATATCTATAAAGCTTCCCCTACATTTACACTTTAAACTTTTCAAAACTATTGAAAAATCTGTATTTCTTCCATTTCATATATGTGAAGAGTTTATCTATATCTCTAACCATGTTGAATAGAAGATGTCTAAGTACAATGGCCCTCCAAACATCAGTCTCACAGACTAGAAGATGAGGAAGATGAAGAATGAGGAAGATGAAGAATGGGATCAACCATCACTTTCTACTGAGGAATAAGGTAGGTCTATTGGAAGGTCTCCTGAGGAGGAAGACGGTTTTTCTTTTGGACGGACAAGGGGTCCCAACTAAGGCACAAATGTCTCTGTAGATGGCTCAGGAAGGATTATCTTAGAATGAAATAAAAATAAGTCTGTATTTTTTGTTGATTATTTCCTTTATTTTCTGTAACATATAATAATTATAATAATATGTGCAAATGGAGTACAATAAGAACCACATTGTTAATGATTTTTTAGTTTCTATAATAATGTTCGTGTTTTGGTTCTTTTTTAGTTTCAAATGGACTTAAATCAATAAAAACATATTTTCAACTTAGTGCTTATATTGCATTGATAGAATATATTCAACATTATTGTTGTTGATCCCAATGTATTTGTATACTTGGAGTCAATTTATTTTTATAAAAATAAGTGTGATATTTAGGCAGTAAACTAATCTGTTGAGTTTCGAACCCCTG